>JBBIGC010000002.1:3916028-3926043 GCA_037576955.1 Lepidarchus adonis
CTGCTATACTGTTCGTTAGGACTGGATCCCGTTCGTCAGTGCTGCTATACTGTTCGTTAGGACTGGATCCCGTTCGTTGGTGCTGCTATACTGTTCGTTAGGACTGGATCCCGTTCGTCAGTGCTATTATACTGTTCGTTAGGACTGGATCCCGTTCGTCAGTGCTGCTATACTGTTCGTTAGGACTGGATCCCGTTCGTTGGTGCTATTAGACTGTTCGTTAGGACTGGATCCAGTTTGTCTGTGCTGCTATACTGTTCATTCGTCAGTGCTGCCCGTATCACGCTGACTAGATTCCGTACACTACTGCTGCTGTTTATCTGAGCTTTGAAGAACTTTGGAAGTCACTTCTGCTGGAGGCTATGGACATTCTCCACTCTCCTGGCTGTGTTACAAATCTTTGGACCTCTACTTTGTCCGGCTGGCCTTCCGCTCAGGCTTGCCTACTTTTGCCTCTTTTGATGAAGTTGGTCATTTCCACAGGTGGTCATGCAGGCTACACATGGAGCTTCTGGACTCATTGATGGTCCATACTTTAACTGTGTATTTGGAGTTTACACCGGCTCAGCAATGGATATAGGATGTCATGGCAGCTGGACTTGGGTTCTTATGGTTTTGCAAAGCTTGAAATCCCTCACTGTCTGTGATAAATATGTTCATCATGCTCCTGGATCACATTCTTCAGTTCCTCGTGTTTGGACTATGTGGGCGGACTGTGTATCATTGCGTCTCTTCGTAGCTCAGGTATGAGAAAGGCACTATATAAATATAACTTATTATTTTTATTATAAAGTAAATCAAGATCTTTCTCTATAATTATGAGTGGTGAGAAATTACTTGTTAAAATGTGAAACAATTCCACACAAGATTTGGCTGGAGGGCTCCAGTCAGCTCATTCACCCACAGGCAGTCAAAAAAACGACAGAGCAGGGATATCACTCCACAGGGTCTTTTCAGGACTGCTTTTATGACGGCTTTGTAAGTGGTACCACTCTTCTCTCTCATTTGTCAGCACTGACCGAGTCAGGAGGAAGACGTTAGGGCCGTAAAGCAACGAGCCCCTGGGGACAATGGAGTGGTAATGAAAGGATGTGAAGAGGGACTGGAAGATCTACAGGAGCTTCCCTGCTGTGAAGGCCTGAAGAGTCTAGACTGATGTTTGACCTCCCATGGGCTGGCCAGGAGGATCAGCACAGCTGAGGACACACTAGACTTTTGATGGCACTTGTTGGGAACCTTTGAGGGCAGCTGAAAAGCGAGAGAATCAACAAAGCTTACAGTACGAGCAGCTTTGTTGGAAAGACATGCTTCTTGTAAAACCAAAAACAAAGCGAAGACTTTCTGAAGACCTTCATTTTGAACAAATACTAATTAGAGAATTAAAGTTGACATATATATAGACATAGCCTGCACCTGAAAAATAGAAAAAATCCATCAGAGAGAAGCAGAAATGTTAGGAAAGGCCAAATCAACAGTTTGGTACATTCTGAGAAGAAAAGAGTGCACTGGTGAACTTAAAAAGGCCTGGACGTCCACGGAAGACAACAATGGTGAATCTTTTCCATGGTGAAGAAAGGCCCCTTCACAACATCTACAGAAGTAGAGAACACTCTCCAGGAAGTAGGTGTATCAGTATCTAAGTCGACAATAAAGAGAAGATACTTCTTGAGAGTAAATACAAAGGTGTAAACCATTAATCAGCCTCAAATAGAAAGGCCAGAACCGACTTTGCCAAAAAGCGACTGAAGAAGCCAGTCCAGTTCTGGAATAGCATTCTTTGGACAGATGAGACTAAGATCAATGTGATGGGAAGAAGAAAGTTTGGAGAAAAACTGGAACAGTTCAAAAGCATCTTCTGTAAAACATGGTGGAGGTAGCGTCATGGCATGGGCATACATGGCTTCCAATGGCACTGGGTCACATGTGTTTATTGATGATGTGACATAAAACAGAAGCAGCCGGATGAATTCTGAAGTGTATAGGGATTTACTTTTTGATCAGATTCAGTCAAATGCAGCAAATTTGATTGGACGGTGTTTCACAGCACAGATGGACAATGATCATAAACATACTGCAAAAGCAACACAGGAGTTTTTTAAGCGGAATATTCTGCAATGGCCGAGTCAATCACCAGATCTCAACCCAATCGAGCTGCGTTTCACTTGCTCAAGACAAGTAGTTGTTTAATTTCAAGTCACTGTGCAAATATTTTGGGGCCTAAATGAATAATGCTGTATATAGTACACATTCCTACTATGAACTGATATGAACTGGGTATAAACCTACTTCCCGGACCATTAAGCCATGGCTGCCTCTACGAAAAATACCAAAAGTCTATCCATTCAGCGTCCAAACCGCTTTTTGGGGAAGCTGGAGCTGATTCCAGTGGACTACAAGTATACCCTGCCCTGGAGGCCAACCAATCACAGTGCAACACTGTGACGGCAACCATTCATATCTATGGGCAATTTAGAGTCGCCAGTCAACCTGAAACCAGAGCACCATGCAGAAAGGAACATGTGGCCGACCCAGGATCGACCTCAGAACCTTCTTACTGTGAGGTGACAGTGCAAACCACTGCACCACCATGCTGACCTTACTAAAAGTCAAAAAACACCATCTTAGACTGAGAGTTTCCATCCCTGTCAGACAACAAATCAACATTACTGCACTGGCTATGCCAAATAGACCATTTACCAAAGATCATTGGTCAATTAAATTTGTGAAATGACTGTGATTAGCAGTATTTAATGAAAAAACAGTCAAGCGTAATTCTTGGGTTTGCACAATTCAAGATAGGGGTGGGCGATATGGCAACAACCTCATATCACAATACTTTGAGAATTTTTTTCAATACACAATATGCCATAATATGCATTTTTCATCATCTTTTAAGATGGAATAAACAAAAAAAACATATAATACTATATGATAATATTCGCAGTACAATAAATTCTCTTAAGCAAAACTAAAGATGATCTATTTGAAATTAACCAGTTAAAAGTAATGACAACATCACACAATGCTCTGAAAATCATATTGTGAAGACAATTTGTCACCATAATGATAAATATCATCATATTGCCCGGTGGTAATTCATCTGACAGTCAGTCCTGCGCCCTTACAACATAAGCACCTCCTTGGATTCTGCTAACAGAAGTTGCTTACAAGAAATTTGATTTGTTTCACAAACATTTTCATGGAATAAATGAGGGACATTAAATAACCATGGTTCTTCTTGAATCCCATGTGCAATCTCAAGAACGTAGTGTCTGATTGGGGTAAAGATATTGAAATAATATTATATATAAGTGTCCATGCACTGTAGTTGCCTCTACCAGATGTGCTTGCTTCACCACCTTCATCACTTTCCTATGAGAAGCTAACCCTTCAGTGCCTGACTCTCTCATTACACCAGGGTGAGAGACCAAGGTCGGTTTAATTGGCCAACTGATTACACCCCATACACCCAGTAAGCGCCCCCTCCCTTCTCCATCAGTCTCCAAGAGGCCCTGCTGTTCACTGGCCCGTGGGTTCGGAGGGATCGCAGTCCCAGAACAAGGCCGCTCTTTGTGCCGTTCACTTGGCTGGGAAATAGAGATGAGTTTGTCCATTGCCTTGGAGGCCAGTGAGAGGGCTGGACATGGCCCCCGGAGAAACTACAGCTCAAGTATCACTAACGTCAGCACCGAGGAGATGAAGCCTGCCCGCACAATTCAAGATTCTTCACAAATGGTTTCAGCCCAGAAAATTCCTAAGTCCACTATTGGCATGAAGGCACTATCCATTAAACTGACAGATGTTTTACTGCATATTATGTTCTGCTGATTGATCTTGGACGGTTGAACATCGTAGTTAAAGTGCAGATTAAAACAGAGCTAAACTACAGATTGGTACTGATGTTATCGGTATTGCTTTCGGTTCTGGATAAATTAATAAATCAGATTTTGCGCTGATTAATACGTTAACTAAAGTCCTCTCTCATGCGCAAGGGAAACTCAGATTTGGAAAGTTTTATTCTTCTTCTTGCTGTATCAGATCTGTATACTGACATCCAGTGGCCCAATCTGCTAGAATATGACCATAAATGTTAATTTAAAACACTTTTATATGACATATTAATACATTGTAAGACTCATAAAAGCATACGTACACAATCACATGATACTTAACTTAATATCCATTACTAGACATTTTTAAAAAAAGGTGTGATTTATTTTTTCCCCCCATGATTGTTATACTTAATTATTTCAGATCATTAAACTAATTTAAATATTAGTCAAAGACAGCAAAATGTTTTTTTAAGTGAACGATTCTATTATTAAGTAAGAAAAAAAATCCTACATGGCCTGTTTTTGACTAATATTAAAATTTGTTTAATGATCTGAAACATTTAAGTGTGACAAACATATTTATAAACATTTGCTGTCTGATCTTTTCTGTGGATCTCTGCATGATGTCGAGCTTTTGAGGATCTTTGGGTCGACTTCACTGTGAGGCAGGTCTTATTTAAGTGACTTCCTGATTGAGAACAGGTGTAGCAGTAACCAGGCCTGGGTGTGGCTACAGATATTGAACTCAGGTGTCACAGAGGGCCATGTCATTTTGAATTTTTTTCTCCCTTAATAATATAATCTTTTGTTTGGTGATCTGAAGCATTTAGGTGTGACAAACATGAAAAGACACCTTTTCACACCACTTCACATATTAAGGTAAATATCATGTGATTGTGTATGCAATATATCAATGTTTTAAGTTTAAGGCTTTTTCATATCACTGTATATGACCAGTACAGCCCACCTGCCAGAGAGATATGCAGTGTCATATTTTATGTAATATTGTAAAACACTTAAATAAATACACACAAACTCTGTGGACTAAGAAGTCATTAGAAATAATTAATTTGAATGATTTTTTTATCAATCATGTGTTAAATGCATTGCTGTATTTTTTATTTTATTTGCTAATTTGTTGAATAATAGTAGTGATTTCTTGAAAGCAATGTAAATTGTTATTTATGTTAATTCGAATTTTCCCTTAAAAGTACCAATAAAGTACCAGACAGATAAAAGTAGTACTAACGTTAAACTCTTAATGACACCCATTGCTAAAAAAACTTAGATAGAGATAGATCGACACACTGGGCACCACAGAAACAGTCACCACACCCCAACACAAACCTCAGCATCTTTAACTCTTACACAACCCATGTTACTCTGGATCCTTTTTGTGAAAATAAGTGTGTTTGGCTGAATTAAAATTATCTTAAATTTAATTGATTTCTACTTAACACCCTTCAACCACGATTAATAATTTTTATAATTTATAATTTTTCAAGTCATGTGATATACATGTGACCATGATAGCGGTCAATTTGACCAAAAACAAGAGAAACGGTAGGAAAGTTTTACTGTTGGTCCATGTTCATAAAAGGTAGCACTGCATGCTTTTGGAACCATTATCTACACTACAGGGGAACATTTCTGGATACGAATGCTGGGGTGGGAGGAATATTTTTGGTACCTTTATAATAATATAATTGTACAATATTCGGTTACAGTTATACTTTTAGGATTTATTATATTTTTAACATTTTATATATATATATACACGCACACTTATAAATAATAAATTGGTCTTTAAGGACCATGCTGCTTGTTTGAGGGTTCATAGTTTTTACCGAAATTACCTGCACGGTTCCCTTTATTGCCCCAAACAGTGCAGGATCAACGGCAACCTTATCACCCACTCTTACTAACTATTGAACTGTCCTTCAACTTTAAAGTTCCCTCCAAAGCAATATAGTGGCATAAAGAGAAGCCTTGACCTTATATTTTGGAGAATAAAAGAATCAATTGGGTGCACAACAGGCCAAAACGAGGGTTTGATTAATTTCATTTAGTTTGGAGCCGGTCAATCTTCTGCTGGAGTTAATTAACCCCAGCGCTTTAACACACTGGGAGCAGTAAGTGGATCCAAGTGGCTATTACATCACCTGGGGCTTTTGTTGATCTCTGATTGGAGGCCGTGCTGATCTAATCTGAGATGACGAGAGATGTGGGTTCTGTCCTGGCGAACCCTTATCAGGTTGAGCTTAAATAAAACCCTTTAGCTGTCTCACCTGGGACCGCGGCCAAGGTAACTCAATAGAGAAGCCTGGACGTTTATCCTGCGTGGGAGAAGACAGTGAGCGCTCATTCTTCCAGAACTCTCCTGTGTCGCAGGACGTGAGCCAGCAGCGCTGATTGTGCGTTTGATGGGCATCACAGGGCACACTCTGATCAACTGTAGGGGCAACTGGCATGTGATGGAGGTGATGAGAGCTTCTAAAGTAGAGTTTAATTGCAGAAACGAGAAATTATGGGTTTCAATCTACTCATTTTTTTGGAATTTTTAATAAGGCAGAATGCCAAACCCTACAGGGCTCCAAGGTGCCAAAACACAGCATCAGGAAATGCTGTAGAACCGGCCTGTGATTGGCTGCCAATGTCACATAACCAGCAAAGATTGCACACTGGTGTCACAATACTGCAGTTAATGTTAAGAGACTGCTCCACAACTGAATTTTATTTTTTTAATTTTAGCCAAAACTATAGCCAAATAAATAAATGTGTGTTTGGCTGTGTCCCTTGGTTTAAATGATTTTATTTGTATTTTATTTTTAATTATAATTATCTTCAGTATTTCAATATTGATATTATCTTTTTCAATACAAAAAAAAACAATGTGCTCAGCCCAAATCTGTCATCTCGTTGGGTCAGACATGATATTTTTAAAAAGCTTTATGTCATATTTTTATAAGTTTAAAAAGTTTTTTAAGTGCTTCTTGTTTTGTGATCTGTGGTCAGGGGCGGTCGCCAAAGCATTTCACTACACATCATACTGTGTATGATTGTGTATGTGACAAATAAAATTTGAATTTGAATTTGAATATATCTAATTGCCATGTCTTCGCTTGTTTTATGATCAAATTTTTTGTTTAAGTTTTTAACTATTAAAATTATGATGGAATATAAGGGCAAAGCTTTGAAATGGTAAATAAGGAAACAACAAATGAATACTCAACTATTGAAACTGTTCAGGTCAATCCTAATAGACTGCCAATCAATCAATCAACCAATTTAGTTAATGGATATTATTGATCCTCTTCCAGTTCCTAATGGCCTCATTCAGAGTTCCATCAGATGAGTCCCACCAGGTGCTATGGGACGCGAAGCCTAAACGAACTGGCCTCAGGTATAATACACTGCAATCTGAATGACTGCACGTGTGATATTAATAGTAAAAAACATTACAGAGCTTCTACTTCTATGACATAATCAGCGTATGTTGACCAATGGCACAAATGAACAGAGAACAAAGCTCCTTTATAGGGTGAAGCGATATGACACAAAGCCCATTCGCTTTCCCATGTTTAGATAAGACAGTTCTTATCAATGTCCAAAGAAACTTGCATTGTCTTGTGTGACCCCAGGGCCACTTGAGATCCTAGTGACCTTAAGAGCGAGGGTAAGTGACCCTCCCTTGTCATTGCATTTTGTGACACTGTGATACTTCTGTGATGGACAGGAGCCCCAGGTCAGCTCTTATCTCCACTGGGAAGCCTCCCCAGCCGTTCTGGATCACAGGTCGATACCTGACCCCATGGCCTGGACACCAGACTTGAATACAAACATTCATTCGTTCCACAGTTACAGAAGAATTTTTATGTCATTTTTAAAATTAAACACATTTTTCTGGCAGTTTCAATGAGGACGACCCAACGTTTGTCCCTGATTTTAGTCATAAGGTAGAAAAGCTGGATCTTAAGTGCTTCCTGCTCAGTAATCCATCACAAATAAAGAAGCAACTTCTTAACAAAATGGATGACCTGTCAAAGCTGTTTATATCTTTCCTCATAACAATGAAATACAATAAAGTGGTTTTGCATGAACGAGATTGAAGAACAGACGTTCTGTCTGTGCTTTTGTTTTGCCTTTCAGCTTGATAGCAGGTCTGTCACAATAACTGTGTAAAATAAATTGTGATAAATGGCACTTTTTCCATTTAAAGACCATTTTACCACTGGTATAATTTACATACATACCTCACTACTAAATATTCCACAGACGACTGTCAGTGGTTTTATAACAAAGTGGAAGCGACTGGGAAACGACAGCAACTCAGCCATGAAGTGTTTGTCCATGTAAAATAACAGAGCGCGGTCAGAGAATGCTGAGGCCAGGAGAACGGTACTTGTCTGACTGCATTGTGCAAAGTGTAATGTTTGGTGGAGGGGGGATTATGGTGTAAAGACATGAATGAGCGAGTTTGGTGTAAAAGAACTTGACTGACCTGTACAGAGTCCTGGCCTAAACCTGATAGAACACCGTTGGGATGAATTAGAGCGGAGATTATGAGCCAGGCCTTCTTGTCCAATATCAGTGCCTCACAAATGTGCTTCTGGAAGAATGGTCAAAACTTCCCATAAACACACTCCTAAACTACGTGGAAAGTTTGCCCAGAAGAGTTGAAGCTGTTATAGCTGCAAAGGGTGGACCCACGTCATATTAAACCCTACAGACTGTATGGTGTATGTACATGCTAGAGAAAAACTAAACACAGAATTGAAATAAGCATGAAAACACTAGAAAATCCACTGGTTATTTTTTAATTACTGTGATAAAACTAAATTCAAGAACCGAAAACCACACAGAAGCAGTGTGACTGGTTAAAATATTCTTCAATGAAAGCACCCTCCAGTCGGGACTTCAATACCATCCCTCTGTCTAGATATGGTGGAAGAGGTGCATTCACTCACCTGTTAAAAAACACGTATTTTAACACAGTTCCCTAATACTGAGGCCAGAAAAAATCAGGTAAGTGTACATTTTCTATAACATAATTATCTTGACATTTTTGCCACTGTCTGTATGTACAATAACTTGTGTGTGATGGTAAAATTGGATTTCACACAAGTAATTACAACTTTGTTGGCTCGTCTCTGAGCTGGCGGTGCATAATTATGTTATTTCAGATGATAGATACAGGTTCCATTAATCGTTTATTGGAAATTAAACAAATATTCCACATGAAAGAGAAGCCAGAAGGTCTTAATTTCTGAGTGTGAGACATCAGGAATGTACACTTGAGGCCTGTGCTTGAAGAAGATAAAAATGGTCCTCGAAGGAAGAGATCAGTCAACTTTACATGACTTTCCTGGTTTTTCCAAACAAAAACGAGTGTCAGAAAAAACGACAAGAAAGCAGCTGTGTGTTACTCAGAGAAATGACCCAGTTCCAAGATCTACAATGTGCAACGATGATGTCATGGCACACTCAAGTACAGGCACTCTTTCCTTTGTATAATGACAGCGTTCATTCAGATGAGGTCAGATACCTGAGGAGGTGGGTATTGTGTCACAGCAAAAGAGCAAACCTCTAATTTAAAGAGAATATCTACTGTGCAAAAGTATTTGCTCGTCATCCAAACAGGGGAATAACCCTCACAAAAGTTCTGTTTCCACTTCTTTCCAAGATGGAAATGGAAAGATCATCCATGAGATCAGTAACAATAAATCATCCATCCATCAGACAGAAGAAGCACTGAAACTGGTCATTACTGAAATACTGAGCTTTCTTGGACTGTTGGATATTATCTCAACGTGGTTCCAAACACTCAATCTCAGTCAGAACACAATATGGTCATCTCATCATCTGACAATTTTACATAATTCTTTTAAAACAAATTTTTATTGGTTAGTGAGAAATGTGAAATGAACACTTTAATACATTAAAAAATATTGCAGTTGCAATAACTATAATGAGGTAAAAAAAAAAAAGGTATTTGGAAGCCACAGATTCCCACTTAAAAAGATGATAGAGTCTGTAATATTCATCATAAGTTCACTTCAACTGTGAGACAGAATGTAAAAAATCCAGGAAATTACATTGTATGATTTTTAAAATAATTTATTTGTATAATGGTGCAGAAAATAAGTATTTAGCTCCTACAAACAAGCAAGAATTCTGGCCTC
>JBBIGC010000002.1:3934630-3946913 GCA_037576955.1 Lepidarchus adonis
CTGGGCCTAAGCAGCTTGACCGTCTGTGACAAGGGAGGTCAACCAAGGGTCCATCATCTCAGTAGAACACACACACACACACACACACACACACACACACACACACATACAGAACCTGCAACTGTCAGACTTGGTCTCAGAAGTGGGGGTCGCCCAGACGACCACCAAACACCCAGCTTTACAAGCTCACCCCTTTCAAAGCTTCACAAGCACGAACACAGTTCCAGCCTCAGATCAGATCTTTTCTAAAGGCTCTTTTCTCTTCTCCGAGTTACGAGCCAGTGTTTTATGTTGAGTGGAAGCGAAATCTCGCTGTACTCTCGCGGTAGCTGCTTCCTCTACAGCAGTTTCAGCGCTTCGTATGAAGTAAACTGATAAAGATGAACTTACCCTGAACACGGGCGACGTGATTCTCTCAGTCTCTCAGCGCTGAGAACATCAACACCGAACCAAAGCTGCAGATTTCCTCTCAGGACGAAGACGAGTGGGCGGGGCAAAGACAACGGAGGCGTGACTGGAGGTGTGGGGTGTGGCTGAAGACGAAGTGGGCGGGGCTCTGGAGCCTTTGCTGAAAAGCAGGTGCAGCTCACTGCTATTTCCACTAACACATTTCGGATAAGGAAAATGTCAAACTGAGTTCTAATCGAAAGTTTATATTGTTATATCAGTAAAGAACATCTCTGATTAGATAATTTAAAACTATATTTTTAATCACAATCAAATGAAATGTATCTGTTTTGTTATAATCTGCTGTCCCATGGGTCGAAAAGGTTTGATTTAATAGAAGAAATTCAACAAAAACAAAGTTACACTTTAAAGATGTAGTGTGATGAAAAACATGAGGAAATTAAAATCACACTTGTGTTCTTAAGTGTCCCCTTAACCTGACGCTCACCACATTTGTTTGCATCTATTAGTTTATATAATAAATAAAGAAACAGTGATGTCCCAATACTGTGTTTTTTTAATTCACCTTCCTTGTCATCGGATTGACAGACCTAAATTTTCTTACATCACATTTACAGATGCAGAAGCTTCCTTTTGTCAAGTTTTTTCACTTTGTAAAAGTCATACTCAATGTAAAAAGTCCTTGTAGGATTTGTCGCCCCCTGTGGTGAAATTTCGATTTTGATTTTCCACATCCTTCACACTCTGGAGAACAATTCTAGTGTCCGATCAACCCAGTACACATTAACAAGTGGATTTTTTCAAAAAGTACATTTTTGATTCCTAAATGCTACAGTAATTCACAGGCTCCAGTGGTGTTTTAATGAGAAAATGCAACAAATTTGGAAGGTTTACAGCACTGGTTTATGAAAACACCATTACATTTATCCCCATTTGTAAAAAAACAAAAAAAAAACAAAAAAAAAACATTTGTTGTTCCTTCTAACCACACAACCTGTAAACGTGATTAAGAGCTCAGATGTGCCAAATCGTGTTCTGAAATTAAAATGTTAATATTTTAAACACTCAAATGAAATTAATCACCAGAAAAATGACACCTGAAAAAAAGTTGTTCACTTTATTCCCTCAACATCAGCCTCATGCATTAAACACAAATGTGCTGAATCAGAGGAATCTGTTGTTCATTCCTTTTGTCTTCAGTCATGTGCTTCTGAAATGAATCAGTCTTTTGAAAACACGAAACACTTCAGGTGAGGCAGAGTAAGATGATAGCGAAAGCATTTTCAGTTTTCAGTTTGCAGAATGAGGACGTCATTGTTGGTCTCAGACACAGAAAAGACATGAAACGATATAAAGACGCTCTCCTGCCTCTACTGTCGATCGCCTTATAAAAGCTAATCCCAGTTTCCTCTCAGAGTTCAGGGGAAGTGTGAGGCACAAAGCAAGGAGCCTGTAACATTAGACAAGACCGGCAGAAAAGTGCGGCACCACACCCATTTCACCACGACACAGTGGAGCTGAGGAACACACACGTATCCACCACTGACGAGTCCACATCCACAGTGCAGAACTAAGTCCATGAATTTCCAACACAGCAACATGATTGTGCACTGTCCATTAAGAGTGAATGGTGATGACCAACACAACACTGACTGTAAAACACTGTCAGTCTGATTACGTTTGTGCACATCTGACTGTACTTTTAGCTGAAGGACCACAAGTGTAGATGCCATGATACAATTAATTCAAATCCAAAATGGTTTCTGAGCACCTCTGTGGTCACTGGTCAGCACCGTAATGCAAAAAAGACAAAAGTAAAACACAAAATGTAATAAAATAAAATTCATATTACATTAAATTATATTAAATATCACTTGTACACGAAACACTGCTCAATGAACTGAGTGGCTGGTCAGCATCAGAGCAGTGGAAGAGCATGAGAAAATGAATACAATAAATATATAATTTGAAAACCTTAATTACATAATAAATAAATAAATAAATAAATAAATAAATAAATAAATAAATAAATAAATAAATAGCAAAAAAAAAACAAATAAGAACAACATTAATGTTGTGCTAAGGCATATGTGGGGGAAATAATTTACTATCCTTTTTTAATAGCAATTAAAGGGTCATTCCACCAGCAACATTTCAACATATTTCAACCACTGAGATGGAAAAAAGTCACTGTGGTTTAAAATGTTTTTTTTTTTAATGTTGAAAGGGTACATGTACTGGAAAATAGTTCCTATTCCTATAGTTATGGCACTGGTGTGTTGAGAGCAGCTCTAGGGCTCTTCAGGAGCAGCATTCTGTTTGCTTTCATTACAACAGTAGGAACAGTGACGCATGTGACCACATACAAGATGGCAGACGCTGTGATCAGAGCACTTACACACTTCAAAACCCCGTCGCGTGTCGGCTCAACACAGCCTGGACTTCTCTGTTGGCCATTAGCATTTCAGCGCCAAGAGCTGTGGTTTACGCAGCCAACACTTCATAAACATTGTTTAAAAATGGCGGCTGCATCACTCACTGTTCCTGAAACTAAAAAATCCCTTAAAGTAAGTTTCAGTAAAAACACAAAAAACGTGGGGACATCCAGCGGTTTTGAGAACTTTGCCTGGGAAGCGCTTATGCACCATATAAAGAGTCTAGTTTTGACTATATTTGTGTTGAAGACATGACCCTAGGATCCTCTTCAACACACCAAACTGAGACGAACCCTTTTCACATTTCAGCAACTGAATTTGGCCAAAAAAGTGCAAACTGAGTGGAATGTCCCCTGAGGTTTCTTAACATATCATTAATGTTTTTCTAAATTCCTTTAAATACTGTACAGCTTTTTCCCTTTGGTCTGACCCATCAGTGGACACTAAGGTTGAGTTCTTATCTCTGTCAGTGCCCAGTACTGACTACTAACACTTAAAAAACACAGATATCCCTGACTTTATATGTAAAAACAAACTGAAGAACTGAACAAATTACATGATTAATAGGAAATAATAAATTACATTTCAACAAATTAAAAAAATATAAATAAAATCACTTATAAACTATAAAAATTGGGGTATAAAAAGGCCGTAATACATTCAGAGAACATAAATCACCACTGTTTGGATTCTGAAGCAAACTACATTCCCAGTCATGTCTGTACTTGTTCTGAGCAGGTAATAAAGAAGAACCACAGTACCACAGAAGAGCCAAAGGAAGACCCTGGAACTGCACCTAAGGGCTCCAAAGATTCCTCGTGACTTTATCACTTTAGTTTGGGGATAACTAGCAGGAATTTTGGGTTGAACAGTTATTTTGGGTTGAATCAGTCTCAACTGTTGTAGCACAATTACAAGCAGTGACTATAGAGAAAGTGGGGGAGGTGAAAAAAGAGGGGGATAATAGTGCTTAATTGAATGTAACGGACAGTTCATTGTCTCCACACTGGTGTATGTTTGTGTGCATGTCTATGAATCAGAATAGTCAGTCATGATGCAAATACCTGGATAATCATTAAAAAAGGCTGTGTGATGTCCTCAGCACGATTGCAGTTTTAGATGTATTTTTCTGAAGCAGAAAACACTGCCATGGGGAAAAAGTTGCTAAATGAAGTCTGGAAGGAAAGAATGTCTGATTGAGCTCACGATACACCATTGTTCTCCAGCCTGGAACAGAAACAAAGAGAAAACCACACAAGTCAGGTTAAGAAAAAGGCTGATGAATCACAATTTGGTACCGTGGACACAACTATGCTGCATTTTCTCAGGACATAAGTGTCCCCTGATGGACATTAGCTATTGGACACCACCCCCTAGTGGACAAAAAGCGAAATGGAAATCATCTGAACCCAAGACTTTAGCAAAGACCAAATGATTTTAACCTTAAAATACATTAAAACATTTTAGTTAAATGTTTTTTTCTCTATGCAATGAGCTTAATTACCTATGACTTGTATTAGTACATCAGAAGACTTTAATGTGAAAATTGCTCAAAAATGCACTATTAGATGTAAAAATGTACAACAGAGTTTAAGGCACGGTTATGAAAATTACTGCACATGAAAGCATCAGTTAATTCCTACAGATTTAAGACGGCTATGTAGATGACTGAAGTTTACTGTAGCTAATAAGGAGTTTAATAAGCTACCAACATGCAATGTGAAATGTAGAGTTTAATTCATAAATATTTTAAGGCTAATGTGCCTAATAAAACCTTCAGGTAAGTAGGACTGAATAGTTACAAGCATGAATTTCACCTGGAAGCTGTAGACCATTAGAAAGTTAAGCTAAGCTAAGCTAATGCTATGCTAAGATTAGTTCTAGCTGATTGAAACATTTTGAGTCCCATATTTGTATAATAAAGTTGGCATGATATTAGCATTTGTGTTTTCTTTACTCATTTTGAGAAGGTTGGACTTTGATTTGAATGTTTAAATCCAGCTTACGAGTACGAAATTGAAACATTCCACCTACAATGCACAGATTGTATTTTTATTTTTCTACTTCTGGCTTTAAAAGCAGATACTTTTCAGTTCTAAAGGCAATTGTGACCCATTATTTTTTTTGTTTTTACCAGCACTACATAAAAATATGTCATAGTGTATGTTCAAATAAATGATAAGAAACTATCCTTATGCATTTGGGTTTTTGTAATCGTACCAAACTCGTACAGAACCTGTACAAACCAGGGATTTCTATGTCCTACAACACCCCTAACATAAACCCACGATTACAGAAACACCCATGTAAGGGTTAATGTAAATGTCTTCTATGTCCTACAACACCCCTAACATAAACCCACGATTACAGAAACACCCATGTAAGGGTTAATGTAAATGTCTCTGCCACTTTCCCAAGACTTTGGGCTCTTTGTAGACACAGACCTTTTTTGTATCCTGTACAAACACTTTCCTCCATCTTAGTCAAGCAACTGGCAGTGGAGGCTTTCGTTAGGACCCCACTTTCCAACTAAGCCACTGACGCTTCCAGGCGCATCACATGTTCCTGAAACCTAATTAGGTGCTATTTATTTTAGTACTGCACAATTAATCTTCACACAGTTAAAGAGAAACTTTAGTCTGAGTACAAGCAGACTCAATCACCCAACTGAAGACTTGCTAAAATTCAGACGAAGGCCTGTTTCGTAAGATGTTACGTGAAATTCAATCAAACACAGACGACCTTTTTGTTCGTGAATAGGGGACAAATCTGGCATTAAGAGATGTGCAGCTGGAGGCTTGTTAGCTTGTCGTCAAATCAAATTTAAAGGGAAAGAGAATTTCGTAACCCGTGAATGAGGCAGTCTGGGAACGGGAAGAGAGGTTACATCCCATTCAAAAATGCTAGCAAGGGCACTTAAGACTTCTGAATATTCTTATCAAGAACTGTATTCCAGTCTATAGTGTTTCACTGGGTTTGGTGAAAAAACATTTTCCCTGTTCCCCTGGATGTCACTGATCAAATTTAGATGCATGTTACTCAACACTAGATCTCAAGAGATTCTCTCAACCTGCACAAACTACATTCAAATCTTTATTTTCTGATTTACGACTTCTTTATGCACGGCAGCCTGAGTTCTTGCTCATATTTATGGGTCAAACATCTACTGAACTCTTAAATGATATGAAAGATTTAGTTACTATAGAGTTCTAGTGCAGAAAAAAGCCCTCTTCTTACTTTAAAATGTATATGCTGATTGGCAATATCTAGGGTGTAACATGTATACATTATTTTATTAAATTAATTTTTTATTTTTACCTTAATTTGTATTTAATCTATGAATTAAACCAGCTTTCTAAAATTGGTAGAGGTCAATGTTTAACAAAATATTCCAAAAAAACTTATTTAATGCATCACAAAAAACTGGAAATGTGCCTTCATGCAAACCTGAGTGCCAACCCTAACTGCCCCCACCTCATCAATCATCTAATTATTGTCTCAGACGTCACAGATAAACTGAAGGAGCATTTGTTAGAGGTGAAACAGGCAAGAAGGGAGGAGAGCTGGTGACCTGAACTAGGACGTTCGTTATATTCATAAGGTGGAGTGCTGGACCCAGCATGGTTTAGTTTATTTCCCTGAATGAAAAAAACAATGATCCTAGAACTACAAGCTAAATTCCATACCATCTCTTTGTCTTTCACTTGCTGCTGTTGTGGAAGTGCTGAGACTGCTGATGGTGGTGGCGGCGTGGGCTAGACGAGGACTGAGCTCCTCCTCTAATGCTGTGACCCGGGGAGCCAGTGGCAGTTGTATGATGGTGTCCAGCTCGAATGGGCTTGGCTACAAGATGCAGAGAGTCAAGATGATTAATATGTTCTGAGAGACATAAACTTATTCCCTTATTTTTCAGTTTTATTAGTAAAATGGACGTACAAATGCTTTGATACCAGTTCTCCTTTACAAACTGTATGTAAAAGCACATATGAAAAAATCTTTTGGTCCAAAAATATTTTAAGTGCTGAAACCACAAGAGCATAAAACACGTGGTATTACTCTCAAGAAAAGACTTCAGACAGATCAGAACTGTATTCAATATGTTAAGTTATTGCAATCCATAAAAAAAACATCCTCACTAAAAATATTTTGGTGTGCTGAAACTACTACTGCTGAAAGTACAAATGAGAAATGAGGAAATCTGCAGTGAACAGTAGACATCATTATAACATTATATATTACGCTGCCCCTCTCTGTACTCATCTGAGAAATGTAAGTTATATTCAGCTTCACAAATGTTGTTTTTAATACAAAACAGATTGTGATTCATAGAAACACTGCAAAAAAATTATTTATTAATAAAAATGTAATTTATAATTAAATTAAATACATTTACCTGCCTAGATTTTGTTTTAATTGTCCTTTTGTCCCATAAACCACATAATTAGGTGACAATTAAGCCCTTCTTCATCTAATCCAGTTATAGGAGGCAGGAAAACACAGATTTAAATTGAATTGTAGTTGTACTTCCAAGGCTGGAGCTGAAAAACTCTAAAGGGAATAAATGTGCGTATACTGCCTCCTTGTGGCTATAACAGAATACTGAGCACCAAAAATGTGGGTTTGTGCTTAATACTGCATATACCGAGTCAAATATACTTCATACAGTCAAGATTAAAATTAAAATAAAATAAACACAAAGACTGTGTATATCTACTGGCAGTAATGCCTTAAAATTTGCTCAGTGAAATACAAATACATGATTTCCCCCTCAAATGAAGTCAACTGTCAAATGAAATGAAGTCAACAAGTCATGATTTGAAGTACTTTTCTTTTTTAGTCCTTTTTAGCACTGGGGATACGCTAATGTAGCTTAAAATTAGATCTTAGCTTCATCTTTTGTGTGCCTGCCCAGGGAAAAGGACTAAAAACAAGTGAAGATATCTAATATAATACATTCTAGTAATTACTTGACAAATTTAAATGCCAATTTAAAGCAAATGTGGGACGATTCATTAAAGTAGTTTGCGTGTTACTGTATAAGCCTATGTTACTTGTTAGCTCCGTTATCTTTGTAGTTCTAGTGCAAAACTACACAATAAACATGTTAGGTGATGTCAATTTGAAGTTTAGGCCTCGGTTTTTGCTTTGTAAAAATTTCCAAAAGGCAAACAACCCAACACCCCCCACACTCACCGATCTGTGCAGTGTGGCTCCTTCGTGCTTGGTTCTTGGCCTTCACTGCCTCTTTGATGCGGTCCACTTCCTGCTGATAGCGCTTGCGGTCTCTCATGGCGTTCTCCTTGGCCTCCCTCAGCGCTGACTCCAACGCCCGTACCCGCTCAGCAGTGGCCCTCAGACGCTTCTCCAGCTTAGGCAACTCACAGCGCAACTCTGCGTTGTCACGCACCAGCTTTGGAGTGACAATGAGACACAACAGAAAGAAAAGTAGCACCCAAGACGAGAATTACATTTAGAAAGTTCATTTTGCATAGTTAACAATGGAAAAGGACAAAAACGAATCAGAAAACCTGTTTGTGGACTTTGGTGAGTTGTTCCAGATTGTTCTCCAGGAAAATGATCTTCTGCTTTTGAGCCAGGCTGCCACCCTCATCAGGATCCAACTCTACACTCTATCAGAAAAAAGAAAAGATAAGAAGTGATTAAACAGTTCAGCGTTGTAGTCACCATGGTTACCATTCTTTATCTGAAGGTTTCAGCCATGATTCAGCCATGACTAAACAGGGCTGAAGCTAGGAACTTATTTTAAAGGAAAAGGATATGCTGCCTCATTGTGGCTATAACAGAACAGTGTGAGCCAAAATGTGTATTTATCACCAATACTACTATCACTAAATACAGGACATGTCCTAAAGGGATGTATGACCACTGACCACTACTAGACAATATGTAAGTGTAGTTATGAGTGAGAACCCACAAATAGGCCTTTGAACGTCTCACAATTCATTAAAACATCATTGTCACCAATTCCTAAAAACATATTCATCCTGATTCAAGACAGGACCCTCTTGAATGTTTACATGTTGTAGACTACACAGACCAAGGCCAAAGTTAACAAATAAAAGAAGCCTGAAGCCCCTGAGAAAAAGGGTTGCTACCTGCTGTGGCAATGTTGGGTTTATGGCTGAATTCTGAACTAAAATCAATTTTCAAATAAGAATTAATTCAGACAGACACATATAAATCCCAAAAATAAATGCAACATTAACATGTCATTTGAAATCTCTCTTAAAATATGGGGAAAAAACCTAACAAAAAAAACTGTACATACTGTGTGGGTCAAAAGACACACAAAAACAGGTCCTGTGTTCATCTCCTTAACACGGGCGGGTTTTTTAATGCAGCTTTACCAGCAAACTAACAAGCACTTTTAAAGAACTATAGGGCAAGACTGTACCTATAAACAGACATTACGTGCATATTGAGTCTTCCCATTCACTTTTCACACTAGAAATGTCAATCTCTGTTTCATACTGGCATTGTTTTCATATCACCTTAAAAACCCAGACCCAAATATCCATAATCTACAACTACAGCCAATAACACAAGCAAAACAAGACAATTATCAAAATAATATCATTAGCTAAAATGCATTCTTTAATTGCTTACTTTTTTCTCCCTAATTTAAAAATGGACCAATAATAATTCTAAATATAATTAAACAAATATACATACATAGGTGTTTCGCATCCGTGGAGAACAATATTACAGAAACTATTACTGAGGATGCAGAAACATACTCCCTAAAAAGGACAGGTCACAAAAATCCACTGCTGCAAGAACAGCTCAACCTCAGTGTTACTTTACAATTTGCTTAATTGTAGTAATTGATGACACCAGTTACTGTACTAAGACTGGAAATCAGAACCACCCCACTCCCACCCCCCCATTTAATTCATTTAGCATCGGGCTTGAAGTCAAAAGATGACTGCAGATGAACTGAAACAGGCACCACCCAAATGCTGGGTGGAATACTGGGCATTACAGAATAAGAGTGAAGCTGAAAAATTCACAATAAATAAGCACAATGACAACAATATGCTTAAACACTTACCCTGCTAACACGCGTATTCAGGTCGTCGATAAAGAGTTTACGGAGACTGTGGAGAGACTGCAGCTCTTTAGTCTGGAAGAACATGGAAAACATGTGTGAAGATGATTAAAAATGAGGGTGTCATTAGTCATTAATTAGCTCTATAAAGATAAACACATTGAGCAGCCAGTTTATTAGGTCCATCTACATTGAATCAACACTCATTGGCCATTTTGTCATGTACACCTTCTACCACATACAGTAGGTGCACTTTGCAGGTTCACCAGCACATTTAACAGCGCCCCTCTATCCTACCAGTTGAACGAGACCACAACAGGACTTCTTTATTAGATATTGAACAAAACCATATATTTTTATGTATATCTCCATATTTGTCTTTTTGTATGATGAATTTGTGAAATGGTGAAATCACATATGAAAAGCACATTTTATATTAAACTCTATAATAAACTAAGATGGTTTTATACTTGGTAAAGTATATAAAGTGGTCATTTTGGAGAAGCATTTTTGTCTGACCATAATTATACACTTTTTTGACTCTCCACCTTGCTGGTGTATGGTTAAAAACTATAGCCCATGTGTTTTAACACAGTTTGTATTAGGTTCTCCCTTCATCAAGTCAAGACAAGTCAATGTTATTTATACAGCGCTTTTTATAACTGACGTTGTCAAAAAGCAGCTTTACAGAGTTTATAGAATCTGGGTTCGAGTCCCAATGAGCCAAAGTGACAGTGGCAAGAAAAACTCCCTAATTATAGGAAGAAACCTTGAGAGGAACCAAGGTTCAGAAGGGGAACCCATCCTCCTCTGGTCGACACTGAAGAGTGACAAAAAGGGAAAAAAATATGAAAAAAAAACTGTGAACCTTTTCTGATCACAGTGGTGCTCTCGGTTGGGTATGTTATTTGGTGAAACATTCATACCCTAGCAGTCACGTACGCATGCACAAACGCACGCATGCACCCTTCCACTGCCATGTTTCAATGTTGTGCTGATGGCGGTCCTATGGTAGTACCTTTCCACTGACCAATGGGGTGGGGCAAATAAATACTGCTACAGTAAATAACTGCAAAACTACAAACTACACATATACACCAAGCAGCCATAGCATGAAAACAATGAGAAAAGGCACTAATCCTTCCGTAGGCTGTGTTTATTAGGTATATATTAGGTAACAGTAACACCCAACAAGATCTGCTGTTTTGGAGATGTCTCGACCTGGTCATCTAACCATTACATTTTGGACTTTGTCAAAGTTGCTCCAATTCCTTCTGCAGTCTCCTACTTCAAACACATCACCTTCAAGAACTGACTGTTAGCTTGCTGCCTAATATATCCCACTCCTGACAGGTGCCTACAAAATAATAAATGTTGATCACCTGTCATTGGTTTTAATGTTGTACCCGACCCGTGTACAGTAGAAGTTTCTTGTAAACTGGTCAGTGTGTGTCCATCCATAGTGTGTACTATATATATAAACTGCCATTACAGAATACAAGTTTCCAATCCATATCAATAAAAATAAAATGCTAAATGCTGGATTTAGAAGCAACATATCACTTACCACCGTTTCCTCAAGACCCTTCAGATCCTCCTTGGCTTGCTCCCTTTTCTCATTCAGTAAACTAATAATTAGAAAGAAAAAACACTGATTAACTAAAAATACCACACAGATGTTATTATGCATTTTTAATTTTTTTCTGGTTCCTCTTTGAAGGTCTGTTCATCAAAGCCACGAGGGCAGCCCACTTACACAAGCTTCTGCAGCTTCTCGTCCTTCTCTTGTTCCTCGATTCTGAGCTTGTCATAGTCGGAGATGAGTTTTTTCTGTTCAAGCTGAAGAGCCTCGTTCAGACTGAGAGAGAACACACACGTCAGTGGAATAGGTAGAACATCTGAGAGCTGGTTTACTTTGGGTACTTGTCATTTGGTTCCCCTGGTCTGAACCAAAGTAGAACAGATTTGCTCAGATTTTATGATGCTTTATGGGCAACTCACACAGTTCGGTAGTTCCCCTGTTCAGATACCTGGTTAAAATCCCCTGTTAGTTGTCAGGTTTACTGAGGGTGTTTGAAGAAGGGAACTGCCCGACCGTGACCAGAGTTATCCACCTCTGACACATGGAGATACCTGTCTTCTGTTCTAGCTGGACTCATTTGTTTAATTTATTTCTTGTTTTATGATTCTTGTGAACAATAATCCAGGAAAGGCCATGCACCACCATGGAACAACATAAATCCCTGTAATATACACGTAAACACTTAGGCCTCATTTACACTGTCAGTTAAATTTGACCCAATTCAGATTTTTTGCTCATATGTGACACAGATGGGATCTGTCCCATGACAGTGTAAACAGGGAAAAAACG
>JBBIGC010000002.1:3965273-3980478 GCA_037576955.1 Lepidarchus adonis
GGGACCTGAACCAAGTAAGAAACCAAAACCAAACTGTTCATTAAAAAGTACAACACTGACTACACACTGAAAAGAGACTATGCAGCTCTGGCTGTTGATGGTCATAAATGTACATCACTGCATTGAGACAAACATGTTCATGCTGCTACGCAAGGTAAACAATATATATTTTAAATATAAAGTCAGTCTCTCTCATTTTTTTTTTTTAGTATTTTTATTGTTGGTAGATCTTTTTGACTTTGTCAATTTAAAAGTAGCTCGCAAGCCAAAAGTGTGAGCACCCCTGATCTAAAACATCACTTCATATCAGAAGCTCCATTTTTATTTAGTAGAAATAGTACAAAATTGATCAAATGAAAAAAAAAAAAAATTGCAATTTTACACACAACCTGAAGAGCAATACTTTTTAGGTGAAGTGAACGTGACTGTCATTGTGAACACAGCCCATCACACAAACTGCACCATGAAAAAAATGTGCCGTCTGCATGGAAACCATGGAGGTCAAGTGTTCCTCAGAGGTTCCTGGGCCAACTATCCCAAGGGCAAGATCCTAAAACCTAGGCCACCAATAATGAGCACATGGCTTCTTTACTTTAGAACTGCAGCTATTATTATGAAAACCCAAGTCAACTTTTAAACCACTATTTTAATTGCAAAATAAATTATTGTAACGAAATTTCTCCTTTTTTGGCCATTTTTTCCAAGCATGATGCTGAAGTGATATGTAATGTGCCAGATCACCAATTCACAAGCTCTGCATTATTAGTTTTCATCATTATTATTATTATTGAACTCTCCTATAAAACAATTGGACAATATAGGATTCAATTTAAATGGAAGCCCTTGCAACATGAAAATAAGAATATACAGTAAAAATGACTGATCAGTTGTTATTTAGTGTGGTGCAGACTTGTGGAGGAGGTGGTTTAGGACACTGTATGACTTACTGTGAGCTATAAAAATGAACAGGCAACACTGGACAGAATTATTCAGTGTGATTATGTGGTTTAGGCCCAGACAGAGTTGGAGGATGTGAACATCCAGAACAGGAACGGGTGGACTCCGCTGATGCTGGCTGTGAGGGATGTGGACCTGTTTGAAGGGTTGAAGGAAATCCTGCCATGGGACTACCGCCCCACCGAAACGGTGAAAGCCCTGCTGGCTCTGCCTGTGTAAGAAACTCAACCGCATTTGGTTTTTAAGCAATAATAAAGCAAAAATAATAAATGATTATTACGTTAATGGAGATTTGTGGCTCAAAAATTACGATTACCAATGCAATTTCTAGTCAGTCTCACTGATGGGGAGGCAATGAACTACATATTAGTGGATTAACAGTTGAAAAAGGCTTAAACGTGTTAAATCAGGTCTGTAAAAGAATAAGACTTGGTGGAAACCTAGGACTTTGCTACAAAATGACAAATCTTTTGTCAGGAGCACAGAGGTTGAGGACCATAAAGGCTGCACAGCTCTTCACTACGTGTCTCAGATAAGGAGCCCTATTAAAGAGGACCTGCTCCAGAGTTTTTTGGAATTGACATCACAAACAGGTGGGAACTGACATATTAATATCATTATTAATGTGACGAATTTCAAACACTACCATTTAAAATCAACAGCGAGATGCAACTCTTGCATTAAATGAAAGATTTTGTTGATTTTCGCAGCAAAATAAGTAAAGTCTACACAGAACAGATCATACATACACTGATCAGCATGATTTTCACCTGTCAGGGGGGTGGGATACACTCGGTAGCAAGTGAACAGTCAGTTGTTGAAGGTGATGTGTGGTTACTATGATCCAAGCAAGAACATCTAGTCACATTCAAGGGGGAACGGAGGGCAAAGTTTCGCTCATCTGGTCCAACCTTTCTTGCTGCGGAAATCAACGTTTGACTGAGGGTCCTCAAACCTTACTATAATTTTACAGACAATCATATTACAAAAATTAAAAGATGGCTCTTTTTCACATGCTGACCCATTATCTTTTCCTGCAGATCGCTCTACCAGTTCCCTGAATCGCTCTCCTCCACCCAGCCCATCTTCACCAGCCAGACTCAGGGTACAGTGCTTCTACAGAGGTCCTACCTCAACAGATGACACTTCATACTCTCAGTAGTCCATGTGACCAGCATTGTGTTGAAGAATGATCAGTTTACCCGGTTAAACTGTTTCTAATTCAGTCTTTATCTATTAAACTATCGAGACGCCATGCTCTCTAGTGAGAAACCGAAGTCTGAGCCATTGGGGGTCAAGCAGTCGATTAGCATTTTCTGTATGGATAGGCTTTAGTCACAGCTACGAGATACGTTTCAGGGATCCCAGCTGGCAGGTAACCAATGACCGCAGCGATTGGATAGATGAGCTCCAGATGGTCAGCTAGGCAAAGCTACAATGAGCCAACAGCCCAAGCCAAGTCAATCAAAGACAGGTCAAGTTTTGTTGATAGGAGCTCTAGTTTTGTTTCTATTGGGCTGGACTAAGTCGCAATGCCAATAGATTTCTGTTTAGGCTTAGGCTTAATCTACATGAAAGTGTAAGGTTCCTCAGTTCCACGGTTTGATGATTCTTCTGCTCAGACACACCTGGTTCATCTGGTAGTTAAACTGCTGTGCGGGAAACCACTTAACGGTGCATGACACTGGTTCCTCAGAAATGAGAATAAAGACTTATGGGATATATCCACCAACAGGTAAAATGAATTCCGTATTTTCCCAACGATAAACCACGGCTTATACATTGATTGTACATTGGTGTTGGGTGCGGTTTGCTTAAATGGGGCGGTCTATCTAAAAACATGAAAACACATTCACTAAAAGTGTAATTCAGTACAAAAAGACAACATCCACAAATTATTATTGAATTCAAATGTACTGTTTACTGCTGCAATGAAGTTTGAAAAGCAACGCGAAGCAAAGGTAGATCAGTGACAATGTTCTCACTTAAATAACGACACCGCACCCAGTCTCAGACTTTTACAGCTCTTTGCTACATTACGTCCTAGTGTAAAATACAAGCTGGAAAAAGCTAAATTAACAGAAATAAAAGGAACTAAAGTTAATTTTGGAGGGTGGGGTATGGCAGTACAGCGATGTCAATCATCCATCAACATGTAAATTTTTCAGTATAAAATTAGCGACACTGAAATTATAAAATGATTAGACGTACCTTTCTTCAAATCCTTCAAAATCAGATCTGCAAAACGCCATCAATAGCTACCTTTGCTGCTTTGCTGTTGCTAATGTTGGACACGCGTTCATTATGGACATTGTAGACTTGTGTGGAGCTTAAATTCTGCAGCGTAGTTCTTGCATTGCGGCATATCGATAAATTCCAAATGTTATTAATTTAATTGTTGTTCAACTATGGGATAATGTCATTAACGGTGTAGAGCTACAAAGGTCTCCAGGGACATTTCAAGTTAGATGCTTCTACCCCAGATCAGTAAATTCAGTAACTCTGCAGCTAACAACATGGGGCATTAGCATTTTCTGCGGCTTATAGAAAGAGGCGGCCTATAATGTGAGGCAGCGTAATGTAGGGGAATAACAGTAACATCTAGATATTTCATTATGTTGCCATCTTCCGGGGGTGGAACAGGTGGCAAGTGAACAGTCAGTTCTTGAAACAGGAAAAGTTATTACGTGTGAAGATCTAAACCACTTCTACAAGGGCTTTGTTATAAAATAGCAGATCTTGTGGAACGTTACAGATCTGTAGTACTTGGTACCTACCAAAAGCGATCAAAGGAAAGACAGCTGGTGAATCAATGCCTGGGTCATGGGCACCCAAGGCTCACTGGGGAGTGGGGAGTGGGGTCTGATCCTAAACAGAAGCTCCTGTGCAGTCAGAGCCGTTTTAGCAGCATGAGGGCGACCTACTCAATATCAGGCAAGCAGTGTTAATGTTATGGCTGATTGGAGCCACTTTCATTCTTTTATAGAATGCAGTGGAATCACCTGAGGATGCTGCTGTCCAAGAGAACCAGGATTTCAGTCCAGGTGAGTTCTCTAGAATAGTCCCTGTCCCGACGACAGAGATACACCTGGGCAGCATTGTCAGAAATACAGTAGCACTCTGTCCTTTGTGTGGCCCCTGGAGGAAACCCCCCCACTAGCATTACCAACCCACTGCATTACACACCCAAGCCTACCCTGACATCACACACCGGTGCTCACAGACCTGGCCCATCCCGTAAAGAAACGGTGACAATAGAAGGGGGTGTGTTTCTGCTGACTGGGCCAGTTTTGTGAGTTTTCGGAGCATACGGCCAGATGGAACTGAGCACATCACACGAGGACATGTCTCTGATGGAGAAATAATACAAACGAAGGTGTTCAACGAATCTTGGAGGAACAAAATGGACTTTTCTAAACCATGACCGTATCGTTTGTCATCCAACGAGGCAAGATCAGTCTTTGATTTGTTCTTATTACTTTGTGTAATTGGTTTACTATGACTTTAGCATTTGAATCATTGACGTGGATGGTAACATTCCCCAAAATGTCGCTTCACTACAATATTGAAAGAACCGCCTGTTAATCATCCAGATTTTACCATTTTTAACCGTCAGTAAAAGCTTGGTAAGACTGTATATGAAGGTAATGGTACACACCATCAGAAGAACAAGGCTTCCAGTAGAACCCTTCGTTATGTGGATTGTCCATTGACCTGCTGTCACCTTGCTTTTGATGTGCCTGCAGATAAGATCATCACTCTTTTCTTCCAAGCTGCTATGGAGCCCAAAAGGAAAACTAGGCAAGGTTTCACACAGCTGAGCAAAGCAACTAGGTAAGACAGCTGAGCACATACACGACAAACTAAGCCGATTATCATTCAAATAAACAATGCAGTCCATTCAAACACTTGCAAAGCGGCATAAAAAACCTGAGGACCCGCTAATGCAAACAAAGAAAAGCCATGTCCTCCCCTGTACAGTGGCTAACAAAGACTGCATAGAGGAATAATGTTACCAGATCAACCAGCTGTCAGCATAACACCATGCTTCCAGGTCATGTCATTATCCCAGAACAGGGAGGGGGGGAATAGAGAAAGAAAGCAAAGTCTGAGGCCTTTTGTCTGTTTTGAGCACTCACTAGTTTTCAAGATGTTGTTCCCACATTTCACAAGGTGTCTTGCTTTCCCTAGTTGGACATCATCATTGCCCAACCTGCGGGACACTCCTGCCACTCTGCATTGCACTTCTGATGATCCTATTAAATCATCCTTAATACCCAAACCTCCAAGACCCCCAGAAAACCTTAGCCAATCTGCTCCAAGTATGGCTCTTCTTGATGCAAGTGTCCTGCTACAAGTACGAACCAATATACACAACAGTAAGTACATAAATCTTGTAGAAGAATCTGAAAATTGTCTATAATAGTTAATAAAATTACTCTTTTAATGAATTACAGGGCTCGGTAGAGGTGAAATCGATAGCTTCATCAGTAGACAAAAGGTAACAAGTCGTCAAATGGCTTTACAGTTCAAACTACCCATTCTTCTGCTTGCAGCTCTTCATTTTGCTGACGTTTCATGATGAACACTTACCTTTATACTTTAACCCTCAGGACGCACCACCTTTTCAGTGCCCAAGGACTCCAAAGCGATTGGCTCCTCTTGACAGTGGACTACGGCTCAACCCGGTGCTTTCAAGCCTCCAACGTCCATTGCAGCTTAAGCCCATCAACATCTCACCTGCAAGCTCGGCTGGCAGGCAACGAAGAGAACGATTTTACAGACATAGCTTAAGACGATCCACACGTGGAGGAAGTGCGGAAAGTGCCTCAAGCAGCTGTAGTAGTGAAAGTTCTCTAGACTTGGATGAGGAAGAGGAGGCAAGAGAAGAAAATGGATCACTTGAGAAGCAGCAGATATTCAGCACATTGCAAAGGGAACCCATCCTTGGGCACCTTTCGTCTTCTAAACATTTGGCGACTGTGGGAACAGCTCGATCAAATAATGATGTCATCCCTATGATACCTCAATTTAAGAGGAGTCAAGAGGTTCAGGTACGCACAAGCCATGATTTAGTCCATGACTGTGAGCAGAATGGTGAAAAAGATTCAGCAGAACTGGACAAAGTTGTTCAATCAGTAAGGTCCTCCTCAAATGACTCTGAAGGACATATGGACGAAGGCAAAGACATCAGACCTGCGGTGGAAAATGGAGAGTCTAGCTTTATTGTTGACCTTTCTCCTGAGAACAATGCAGTTTTACTTCCTACTTCAGTGGAAAAAAGCAAACCCACAAAGACGACCAAAAGCAAGGCAAGGAAATGTAGACCTTTTCACACCGATCAGTCATTTAACATTCTCGCCTACAGAAATACAAACTGGGGCACAGTAAACCCCAAAAAGAATAAAAGAACATCAACTTCCTCTCAAGTCAAAAGCAAAGACCTAAACCGAATAGCTATTAAAGCAGAGACCACCTTCAAAGCTGACTGGCCAAGAACTGCGCCCACGAAAAGCCCACAAAGTCCAAAACCCAAAGATGCCTCTGTGGCTCGGAAGAGAACCCCAGAGTTTCCACATCAAGTGAGAGTGGGTGGAGACAATAACATCTTAAACAAATGTCAAAGTCAAAAGCAACTTCTTAACCGGGAGCTGAAGACTGCAGGACAACCTAAAAAGCCTGAAAATTCAGGTTCACAACGATCAAAATCCGCTCTGGACTCTGTTAGTTACAGTGACATGTTTTTGCAAATCCACCATG
The DNA here is from genome assembly GCA_037576955.1 of Lepidarchus adonis. Classification (NCBI taxonomy): domain Eukaryota; kingdom Metazoa; phylum Chordata; class Actinopteri; order Characiformes; family Lepidarchidae; genus Lepidarchus; species Lepidarchus adonis. The sequence goes on from JBBIGC010000002.1 coordinate 3,971,991, forward strand.
GAGAAAAAGGACCAGCTATCTTTGAGATGTTTGCCACACCAATATTTGAAAATCTTAGAGTTGGCAGTTCTGCTGAGAGGGCCAAGCAACTGCAGATAGGTCCTCAAGTTAAAAGACTCTTAAATGAACCAAGAGTCCAAAAAGTTGGGGAAGGTAACAGAAGGAAACCGCCACAGAAGTGCAAGGGCAAACCACGCAAGAGAAGGGACGTCCACGTTCCACCAATTGGGCCACAAAACTTCAATGACGAAGGCAAGGCTGTTGTAAGCTCTGACGATGATGGGACCTGCCACATGAAGAGTCATGAAATACTAACCAGTGAAGACGACAAAAGGAAGGTCTGTGAAATTAAAGACAGTGGGCATGGCCCTATGCTGTCAGTCATCAAAGAAGTTCTTTCAAATTGTGCCACAGGGACACCAAGCAAGAGAGATTCACCTACTTCATCTTGTTCAGCCATACCACTTTGTCGCAATGGGCCAACATCGAACACTCCTAAAGACAGCTGGGAGATCTCGAGCAAGGCTGAGGACTTAAACAAGCCCATGATCAATAAAAGTGGCAGGACGAGGTCACCTGTGTACCAGAGGTTTTTAGACGAAGTGGGTGAGGGGCCTGTTACAGATGATTTACTGAGATGTTTAGCAGAGGAATTAATCTCACTGGAAGAGAAAGAGGTGGAGACATTAAAGCCTGAACATACAAGGAGCACTGACGAGCAAAAATGCAAGAAAGTTCTACCTGAGGTAAAACACCAAAGAACAAAACCTTCCGTCTACACAGTAGGGATGTAATGATATGTTCACCAGTAAGCTCTACATACAGACGTACTGTTTATTGTCCAACAGGACACTACATCTGATGATCTGACTTGCAATGAGAAGTCCAGTGTAGATGACACCAACATCACATGGACCAAAGGAGAGGTTCTAGGCAGAGGAGCCTATGGAACTGTAAGTATCTCACCCTTCTAACACAGTGGGGCCAAATAAATGAATTATGGAGAACATTTTATGTAACCGACCACAATAACGAGTCTGATTACGATTCCTGAGGTAGATCCCAATTTGACATTCATTGTTCCTCACTTCAATTTCGCCCAAAATGCAGGTGTACTGTGGACTCACTAGCCAAGGCCAATTGATAGCAGTTAAACAAGTGGTACTGGACGTCTCGACTTCAGAAACAGCCGAAAAGGAGCACGATCGACTGCAGAGGGAGGTCGATCTTCTGAAGAACCTTCATCACCCAAATATAGTGGGGTTCCTGGGCACTGCTCTTATTGATAGCGTAATAAGCATCTTTATGGAATACGTCCCAGGAGGCTCTCTCTACAGCATCCTCAGTCGTTTCGGACCCTTGCCGGAGAAGGTGTTTGCCCTCTACACCAGACAGATATTGGAGGGTGTTGCTTATCTTCATGACAACAGAGTCATCCACAGGGACTTGAAAGGGAACAACATAATGCTTATGCCCACTGGCATCGTTAAGCTGATTGACTTTGGTTGTGCACGTCGCCTTAGCCACTTGACGCACAGTGGCGGCAACAGCGATCTACTGAAGTCTGTGCATGGTACCCCATACTGGATGGCTCCAGAAGTGATTAACGAAACTGGACATGGTAGGAAATCGGATATCTGGAGCATTGGTTGCACGGTGTTCGAGATGGCCACTGGAAAGCCACCATTGGCGAACATGGGCAAGATAGCAGCTCTTTTCTACATTGGGGCCCGTAAGGGATTGATGCCCTCACTGCCTGATGACTTCTCTGAAGAAGCGAAGGGCTTTGTTAAAGAATGCCTGATCAGGCAAGTTTTTCAAAAGCTAAAGACAAGTTTTCCAAAAGCTAAAGACATTAAAAAATTAATTGCCATCCATGTGTGTAAGTTGTATCAGCTAACTGAATAGCTTGAACTCAATATAACCAAACCCTGATAATATACCTTTATAACAGATGAATATGTATACAGCTTTACAGAGTAATTTGGGAGCAATGAGTAGTACTATGTAACCAAATTAAAGGGGGTCCTCGACTTATGACAGGGTTCTATTCCTCATTGTGTATCGCAAATTAAAACCCCTTACATAAGCGTCTACCATGTTTTGCCCTGGGGCCATTCCTCTGTCAGTCCACCAGAGGGAGACATTCGCCCACCTGAGGCTCTGTATTGCACTTTTCTGAGCGTTTTATTAAAGGTTCTTTCACGTTTCACATTATAAAAAGAGAGGTTTGTGGCAACGTTGTAACCACGTCATAAGTCGAGAACCCATGGTAATCCCATTAAAGAATAGTAATTGATTACTGGTAATGGTTTGAGGATAGAAACTCAAAAGCTCTATTGTTCCACACCATGTTCATCTATAGCAGAGAACAAGACAAAGTCCTCCTATGCAAGATAAGGGCTGCTGTGAAAATCTTTTAACATATTCTTCCTTTCTTCCTCGCAGCAACCAGGAACAAAGACCATCAGCAGCAGACCTACTAAGGCATCCATTCATCCTTGACCTAAGGCAGCCTAAGAGTATCAAGGCTGATTTAAACCCACACCTTTTACCTCATCAAACCAACTGTCCCTAAAGTCAAGAATGTCGTTTTCATCTGGTGTGCCAACACTTTTTCTAGCTCCCATAACACTTAAGATGTCAAAGTTTCAATGTACAAAGAAAAAGCATTGCATTAGTTATGTAGAATACTTCAAACTTTACACTGCATTGTTTCGAGGATCTGCTTTAAAGTGCCAGATTAAACATTTGAAACAATCTCGTCTTCAAAAAAATGTACCAGTGTCTTAATTATGGAATCAATATTCAACAAAGCTTGATGCAAGGACAGGTCTTTCCTAAACCTCAAGGAAAAACTGAACTGTCACATCATTAAAAAAACAGACAGGTTACGGTATCAGAAACCTTGGGATTTATTGTTAAGACTAAATGAAATCAGAAGAGAATGGGGTCAAATGAAACTAGGTGTTTTGCTTACGTAACCGTAATTCTGCACCCAAGAGAAAAATGCCTCCATGACTGTTGGCTTCATATATCAATCGCGTCGCACTAGGAAAGGGGAGAAAAAGGAAAAAAAACAAAACTCCCAAGTACAAAAACAATGTCTGGAAGAAACCGACCTGTGAATGAGACACAAGATCTACTGATTCAACACTTAGGGAACAAATCTAGTTGCCTCTTACCCAACATTTATGACCAAACACGCACGTCATAGATTTACAATGTGTGGACATGTAGGCTACAGCATCAAGCCAAAATTTTAAATGCACTTCACAGCAAAGGTTATGTAAACTTTATAGTTCTACACTTGTCCTTTTATTTTCTGAGGCACAGCCTTTGGCGTCCAGCTTAAGGTCATCTTGGAAGTAAAAAAAAAAGTAATGAAAAATACAATAAAATAATTAGTTCAAATTGCATGGCCTCTGACAACATGCCAGGTGATTGGTGGGGTCTGGATTGCGCAGGATGGGATTGTGCCCTCTCCAGGCAGCCATGCAGAATACAGGCTCAGTTAGAATACCAATGACCGATTCTGATAGTAATTCAGTTGCCCCCCCCATTATATACATATAGTTATATATATATATATATATAAGAAATACAAGCAGCTCCAAACCTGAGTATTTATGGTATAGCTTTTAACATACAAAAATGTATGTACATTGATCTCCACTTTCTGTAAACAGCATTCTACTTTGTCCCTTTTATGGTTGAAACATGCACATCATAGATACAACAGAAATGATTGACAATAAAACAAAATTGCGTGTTTAGTACTACGCATAGGTAACCAAAAATTGCCCATTTCGGCTCCTTCTAGTTAAATTCAAACAAAAGCACATACAAACAAAATGCAGGGCACGTGTTGTGAAAAAGTGACTTCTTCAGTGTCTTAAATACCACTTAAATTAAAGGAGGGAAGAAAAATCAATTGCACCATGCTTTAGAGCAGTCATAATACTTTTATCCTGTGGAGAATTAAAAAATACTTATTTGCACGAGGATGGCCCCATAACTTCCTCTCTCTCTCTCTCACACACTCTCTCTCTCTCCCTCACACACACACACACACACACACTTGGAAATATGGAGGACAAAGCAGCAGTTACACATAAATAGGCAGGGCTGAAACCGAACTGCCAAGACTTTAGACGATCAGGAAGCATTTTTTATCCCCCATTACTCTCGCTCACATTCATATAGAATTCTTTTCCTTTCTCTTAAGAATGAAACCTTAGATTCTGTCTTATTTTTGCTTCATTCCCCTTTTATTTCTCACAAGTTCATTCCTCGGGCACTTATCTGCGAATCGAGCATATCGAAAGAGTCTATATAGTCTGCGTGTATGCCATTAGCGCTAGGGGCCCGAACGGGACCCTCAGGGCCTTGGCTCTCCACTGGCTTCTTGTCCAGTTTCACTAGGGTGCTGAGATGTCCGAAGCCCACCTGGTGTGCGACAGGAGGGGGAGGAGGAGGGGGGAAGGGAAGGTTAAGAACAGAGCTGTGAGACGACACACACTGCTGTACAGAGGAACAATGAGAGGAACTACCTGCGCTGCTCTTGGAGCTTTTGCTCTTTTTGGAGGAGTGGTGGTTATGGCTGGGGTCGGCGTGCGTTCTCTTGCGCGACGAGCCCGAGCCGGTTCCGTCACCCACCACGGGGCTCCGGCCGTTGCCGCTGTGCGAGTGGCCGTGCTTGTGGTGATGCCGGTGGGCCGAGTGCTCCCGGTGCTTCTCCTTACTCACCAGCGGACTGGAATGCTTGCTCTTGCCACCTCCTTCGTCCGAGGAGCTGTGCCGCTCAGAAGATACCTTAATCTTCATCTTCAGCTCCTCCTTGCTTGATCCCCCTTTCTCTGCCGGGGGAGCGGGGACAGGGATGCGGAGTTTTAACAAACTTCCTTTCTCCCGTTTGTCGCTCAGGGACTTGTCCTGGGCTGGCAAAGGCAGTTTCATCTTAAGGGGGGAATTAGTAGAGGAGGCACCGGACCCTTGGATGTGGGACTGAGGGTGCTTGCGGTGCTCCGCCTGGCTGGAGCCCACGAACAAATCCCTCCCCTCCACCTCGGTGCTCTGCTGCTGCTCCTGCCTGCGTTTCTGAGCTGCCAGCTCCGCTGCATGCTTCTCCTTGTACTTCTCCAGGGACATTTTTTGCGTGGGAGGTGCTGGGGGAGGGTAAACGGGAGCTTGGCGTTTCCCACCGCTGTTGGCCTTGTGTTCAGGTTTGACGGGATTGAACTCCATGCTCTTGTCAGGCCGGTGTGGGTGACCTGCGAGCGAAGAGTGGGAGGGAAGCGGTTTGAGAGAGTACGAGTCTGAGCGCCCCTGGTCCTGCGGCCAGTCAGTCGGGGCAGTGAAAGTGTAGGAAGTGCCCTGCATATTGGCGACGGACTCCAAGGAAAGAGGTCCATCTGGGTTCCCAGGCAGAGAAACCGTGAACGACGTGGAGGCTTTGGTGAAGGCTGTGTTTGTAGACACCCCAGGAATAACGTCTACCACAGACTGGTCTTGCGTTAGCGAAGAGACAGAAAAGGCGCTGCTCTCCGATGACTGGCCATCTGTTTTGGGTTTCTTGGCAGCTTGCGTTGCCTGTTAACATCCAAGAACATACATTTAAAATCAATGTTTTTAAAAAAGACAGTATGCACTTCATTAAATCCAGAAGCTTTACCCTCCAGTTCCGAATCCTCTTCAACCTACTAGGAGTCTTCTCCAAAATTTGCAGAAACTCGTGTGTCAACTCTGCAAGGACGCAATACAAAACACACATTTACACAGGTTCTTTGCACCAGGAAATTCACAACCTGATACAGGTTCCCATTACTCACCATCTAGTAACTCAAGTGTGACCGAGTTGTCCACATACTCCCACCAATGTTTGCCATCAGTGGACACAGGGATCTCCCAGTTAGACCACTTGCAGGCCAGGTGGATGCAGACACAGGCAATGACTGTGGGCTTATACTGCAGACAGAAGGTGGTGAGGTGGAGGCTGCATGGAGAAAAGAAGAACAAAGAGAGGGCAGACATTCATCAGCCATTGTGGAAACAAATGCACTGTTACACACTTATAAATTAAGGACAGGCTTTAAATGCAAACACCATTTATACCCATGTGACTAAAGGGCTCCCGAGGCCAGAGACAGTTCTACGTGTCTGCAGTACATTTCAACTTTAGTTACTGGCCCAACATGCAGTTGCATCCTTTCTTCTGATCTGATTAAAAAGTAGTATCTGGGGATCATTAGGAATGATTTACAGTTGAATTTAGTGCTATACAAGCAAAATAATTGAACTTGCTGCATAAAATCAAGTGTAAACATGACACGATAACATCAAATAATCAAATAAATGTTTTTTTTTTCATTGCCATGCAATTACGGTTCTGATTGGACAAAGTATCGACAGGTTAACAGACAAGATGGTGAGGGGAGCATATGGTTACCATCCATTTATTTACCAAAGAAATGCTAAAGTGGCTCATTTATCAAAGGTCGATCAATCAAAATCTTTGTTAATGTTTCTAAGCAATTGGTATGGACACTTTTGCATCATCTCAGTGTTAATGCAAAGAGAAAAAGACCATAATAGTAGCAGCTAAATTGGCACAAATGGACAAATGCAGTATAATTCATTTTATACTATAATTTCAGAAAAACGAAAGCGATGGGTTTTTAAATATAGTCCACACAATACACCATGCAGCTAAATATTAAGAATAAGACAAAAATAATCATGGTAAAAGTTGGATGGTACCCTTCTGCAATTGAAAAAATTCAATGTTTGGAACTGGGATTAGAGAATCTCAAACGTATCCCTAAACCATTACGCACCATTGATCAATTTTAAATTTCCACAGCAGTAAACATGACTTAAGTGTGATTAAAATTTATATCCACTTAGCAAATGGTACGAGAGTTGGAAAAGGTTCAAGGAAGTGGATTGAACATTTCACACTGTTGCTGTACTCCAAGGCCTGGTTATGCAAACCTGCTGATGCCTTAGTTTTAATCGAAAGTTCAGTTTTGGGTTTAATCAGGTGTTTCTTCTTTTTAGAAGATGAATAACGAAAGCAGGAAAAGCTAAAAGTGCTGATAGTCCCGCATCCAAACATTGTTAAATATCCCTACCTAATGCAGCCGTATCTCTGACTAAATATAGCCTGCTTATATAATGCCTTCCTTCTATAATGACAAACACACACATACAAAAGCATGGACCTCTGCTGAAACAAATGAAAATGCAAACGTCCAACAGAGACAGCACTATGACGAACCCGTTGAGGACCTTTTCACTTGAGTGGGACATCCCTTTACTCTGACAGGATTCTAACAGGTTATACTATACTATAATAAATACTTAATACATGGGTTTCCTCTCCTTGTACAGAACAGTATTCAAATGGACTAGTTTTAAAAAAGGTCCTTAATGGGTTTCCAAAAATATATAAATAAATAAGTCAGTCAACTATTGACAATTTAAGAGAATTCAAAATGATTAAAAAACAGGGAGTGCACAAAAAAAAAAAAAAAAATCAGGTAAAATATCAGGCAAATGATCAATTTCAATGTATTATCAAAAAGATTAAAAAAGAAAAAAAAATAAATCAACGGGATCTAGGTACTTACCTTGAGGACATCTATGTAATGTTTACATCTGTGTAATCTTTAGCTGCTATTCAGGCTACCAAAGTGTCTTTTTTAGACAAATGCACTTCTGTAACCGAGCAAACGTGAGGTTCAAGAGCACCACTACACTTCACATTGTGCATTCGACCCCTCTGTGCCAACAGTGATCCCTCGTACAATACACCGCACTGCGACCGGGGCCGGTACAGCCCAGCGCTCCCTCCCCTGGCCCTGCGGGAGGGCGTTCCGGAGAGGGAGAGGCGTCCCCGTAGCCGCCGGCGCAAAGAGGGTGCTGGACACTGTAAGGGGAACCTGCAGTAAAGGAAGCTATAGTGTGCAGTCACAGTGCAACAAATGAGGTTCAGGATAACAACCTGTTGGTAGCCATGAAATAGGAAGTCTGTGCCAGATCCTTGCTTGCTGTGGAAGGGGAAACAAAGAGGGAGAAATATTAGGCCACAGAAAAGACCAGGGAAATACTTAATACTATAATACACTTAAATACTTAATACACGGGTTACCTCTCCTTGTACTGTACTTCATGCTTAGCCATAGCTTAAAGGTCAATCGTTTGTCAAACATCAAAATAAACAGCATTCGTAACCCTATAGCAGAGGTGTTCAGCTCCGGCCCTGGAGGGTTGGCGTCCAGCACAGTTGGCTCAACTCAACTCAACTGGTTTAGTGGGATGTACCCTATATGTTTGTATTTGTATTAAACATCAGAATCAGAATCATGTTTATTGGCCAAGTGAGTGAGTAAACATATACAAGGAATTTAATTCTGGTAGATGGTGTCTCTCAAGCACAGCAGTATAAAGGAAAACAACAACAATGTAAATATACAATGAAAAGAAT
>JBBIGC010000002.1:3980578-3996230 GCA_037576955.1 Lepidarchus adonis
TATATATATATAGTTGTATAAATGTATGTAAGTATAGTACATAATAATATGCATATACAATATGTAATTATAAATATATGTATGAGTCTATACAATATAATAAAATAAATACAGATATGAACTAAACTAAACTCTAAATATACAGAGATTGTAAAAGATTGTAAGTGATTCTAAATAAAGTGCAAAGTACTATATTTATTTATTTATAAATCTGTATTATAAATTTGTAATATATATATTTTACTCATACTTTTTTTTTGCTTTTGTCTGTTTGGTTCTTTGTCCATATGCCGAGTTTACTGGTTCTACTGGTCCAGCACATTTCATTGTATGGTTAACCCAACGTTAACATGCATATGACAAACAGAACTTGAACTGAAGTGTTTGAGGAGGGGAGCTGCCAGACACCGGCCCTCCAGGACCAACTTTGGACACCCATGCTCTACAAGAAAAGTGTAGAGACCATAAAAAAGGTCAGTGAATAAAGTCTCTACCTCTCACTAGCTGGGAACATTTCACAACATCAGTATGAGGATGATCAATAGTTATTTCAAACCCTGAAACAGAAAGCACATTAGCATTATATATGGCTTCAGTTCACGGCGGCCATATTGGCTAAAAACAATCAATGCAGCATTGTTGGTGGCTAGCTAACGTTACATCATATCTTGTAACAGGAAACACTAAGATCAGTTTCAGGACTCACCAATTTAATTCAGTTGAAATGCTAAAGTTAATGACCACACAGCCATAAGAGTCAGAACATAGAGAGTTCATTCAAATGGCCAGTAAAAGTGCTACTATGTGGGTGTTCAGTTTAGCACATTCCAGAGCTCACAAAGCTGTCGCTCTGTCACACTTACCTAAAGTCTGCAGCACTATGGTTTCAAGTATCACCAGCTCTTGAGCTTGCTGGAGGTACGCCTGAAGTTCAATAGACAATCATTACATGACGCTTGTAATGTGTCTTTCCTCTTAAACTACAACCCACAGCATCATCAACCGCTCTTGTTCATAGGTTGACATTGTCGGCTGCTTTCAGGAAGCAAACTATGGCATAAGGGGGCGTCTAACCGCTCATTTATCCCCCACTGACTATCAGCTTGGACATAATGTCAGCCCATTACACCCTGAAATTTAAGTTCTGTTCGCTATGCAGGTTTAGCATTAGAAAAGCTGAGCGTTTACATGAGTACTGGTTTATGGGAGGGGGAAGCATGCGGAAATATAAAGAGGAAAAAAATACACAATACCCAGAATTACCCAGACTTACATTACTCTTTGTATCTAATGGAGGCTCTTGAGGGTTTAAACAGGCATGTGCCACTTTAATGACATGTTCAAGTTTTCGTGGTTGCTCCTCAACCTTTGCAGCAAGGAATAATGTGGTTGGAGAGATGATCTGGTGGAGAAAGAGAGAAGTCCATCAAACTCCATCAAAGAGAAAAACGTACTGATTACTCATGATGCATCTTAACCTCCTATACTTTGGATATTTCCTTAACAACTGTGAACTAATGTTTCCCCTGAGGAATTCTCTCTTACAATAATTAATATGAATAACTTTTAAGCAAAAACAGCATTCTGAAGGCTTGTTCTCAAACATGATACAAAGAAATACACTCATTATAAAAATGTGTTCAGCTACTCAAACGCCATGATGCTGTAGAAGCCACTATGTAGATACGAGATGTTGATTTGTCACGTCTAGTTATGCAGGTACAAGCAGTGAAATGTACTGATCTGCTCTAAACTGTGCAAGAGATAAGAGATAAAAATGTGAAGCTAAAATAGGTTTAAAAAAAAAACAAACTAACAAAACTGAAACTAAATTAAGATAATCAAACAGAAAGACAAAATGAAGCAGAAATAAATAGAAGGGTAGATCAGCTAGAATGCAAGCAGTTAAATCTGTCCAGAAGAACCAAAGACGCAAACTTCAGAGATGTTGAACAGCAGCATACGAGTCAAATATAGCTGCTGTTTAGTAAGGGAGTAACTTTAAGAAATTGTATTAATCACCATCAAAAAAAATGTGTAAAAATTGTTAAACATTATTTACATTTGTCTTGCCTGCTTACGGCTTTACATAAATTTATGGCTACATAAAAGCCAGTGTAGTTTTTCTGCCCTCTGACCCAAGGTGACAATCTTTCTAGATTTATTACAAACAAAATCTTGATGTGATTGAAAAAAAACCTGAATTTTGTTAATGTTACTCTCTTACTAAGTGTATCAACAGCGGTAGTTGACCAAAAACCTACACATATACAGTCAAACCCTGTTAGCTCGACCCCATTGGTCTGGGACCTAAATGTGGCAAGAGATTGTGGTGGCGGTAATGGTTACAGTGCTGGCTCCCTTTTTAACACAGTTTGTCTTCCTGTCATATACGGTAGAAGAATGTAGTTGAACGCCTACTCACTGCTTTACGGTGATAACACTGGCGTTCGCTATTAGCTCACTTTTTTTGTTGCTGTGTTTGTCAAAATACGGTAGTAGAATGTAGTAGACAGTGGCATTTGCTATATGCCCACTGCTTGTTCGTGTTGCATGTTGACGCATGACATTAGCATGTTGACGCATGACATTAGCATGTTGCCAGTTAATAAAGCCTCAGTAGCATCATTACATACACAAGTTAATCAGACATAAGTTAATATTAAGAAAACAGCAGCTATTGCAACAGCAATGAGATTGTGGGCTTAACAAGGTAAATAACATGGAAGGACATCTGTTCTGCAGCCTTTCACGGCAAATGGTGAGGTTGGCGAGCTAGTGGGGTGAGCTAACGGGGTTTGATTTTATATCATTGTTTTAGTTTTAGTGCATATGCTAATGGAATGTGTTCCATTTTACAACACAAGCTTTGTGCTTGCAAATGTTTGAGGGGGAAAGCATTTCCATAATACTTTTAATGAATTGATTGGTATCGATGCAGTGTATGATCCAATGCATTGACATGACACACTGATGTGTTCATTTTACCATTAATTTGAGTTTACTGTGAGCACTGATTGGACTGGAGACGTTTTGCATAGGACTAGACTGTTGTATATGGACATTTAGAAAATACTCAAAGCATAGTTTGTTCAAACTTTAAGCTATGGAAAGTGATCAGATTGCTGGCTAAAACAAATCAAGTAGGATTGTGACAAAACTTGTGAATTCCACCCCTGAGAACAATTAAGGGGGAAAAAACATAATTGAGTACTCAAATTAATCTGGAAAGATCTATTTCTTATTTTAAAAAGCGTACAGTGATGATAAATTAAATTAAAATGGTAGGTCATAAAGTTGAAGGGTAAAATGTGTCATAAAAGCAGGACGACGTTTAGAGAAACAAAAACACTTGAAATGCTATACTCACATTTCTATGGAATTTGGTGAAGGAGTGGTACATATAAAACCTGTGCATGTAAACAATCGCAGTGTTTATGGTGAGCTGAGAGCTGAGAGTATGCAATTAAGGATGGAAATTGAGGAAAATGTGAATATTTGCCCACATCGCCTCAGGGAAACAAACCCACTTCACGAGGAGGAGAAAAGCGAACATCATATTCGTGAAATATCAGTTATGACACAATCACGACTGACATTTTCACTTGTTATTTACAAATACTCCTCGCTTTTCCTCGAATATGTTCGGCTCTTTAAAATATTAAAAGTCTAAGGCGAATGTATTTAACTTGATGCTCTTCTCGAAAGTAAACTTACTAGCCGCTAGCTAAAGTTGAGCGCTGGTTTCGCACTTTCGACACAATAATGTAAAGGGAGAAAATGTCTAAAATAACAAATTAATGCAAGAATATGAACTTTAAAAAAAGAGAAAATATTTTTGATCTTATAAAAAGTAGAAAGTAATGGCTTTCACCCACAGAACTGAGTCCAAGTTAGCATTTTCGACTAAACCAAGCTCAACTCGGAACTAATCACAACTACACATTAATAAACCACTTAGTCCGATAACGGGACGCTTATCATATCTTTAAAACAATAAACCGGCCTTGCCTAACTAGTAAGCACGAAGATCAGTGGCCTACACATAAACCCACAGCTTGAACCTCCGCTAGTGACCAGTGATTAGCATTCCGGCCTCTGCTGCTACGAGTGTAGTCTAACTAACTGGGACAAGTAAAGAGTTTTGAAGCAAGAATTTAATACTTAATCGCCCCTAATTTGTTTAATAAGCGAGTAATAGCGACGTCAAACCCGTTGTTTACTACTTTCACCGCGACTAAGTTAGCACGTAGCGCAGTTAGCCTAGCTAGCATTAGCCCACCGACGGTAAGAGAAGGATACACGTTTAGCCTCTGCCCCATGTCCTGAATGAGGTTGGCAGCCTGCTGTCGATAAGAGAGTTCTCTGTCCGGTTCGACTCCGCATCGCCTCGACGGTGTCGTTTCCAATTGCTCTCGAGTGAAAAACCACTTGGACGAAGATCCCCGGTTCGCCGCCATCGCGCTTCAACAGCTGAGCACAAACGGCGGACGGAACGTGATGGCGTCACATCGCGCGGCTCACACGTATGGCTTATACGTCACAATGCGAGCTGTTGTTTCATGGGAATTGTAGTTTTTTCGAGGAAAACCATACGTTTGGCTTGCCGGACGCAAAAACCGCTTCATAAAACTTTGCGATCGTGGCCAAGATGGACTGGAGGATAATGGAAACTAACCTGAAGTTCAGTTTTTAAAAAAGTAGTAAAGTGTTTCGTTTTAGCACTAGACGTCACAAACAGAAAAGCCTTTCCCATCAGAACGTCATGACTGTGAACCTGACAGAAAATGGCAATGAATCACATTTCTGCATAGATTTGACATTTTAAAGGAATGTGGTCCTAAGATTTTGATCAGCTGTGAAACAGCCTGTTTCAGTTTAAGCAGTTTAGCATTGTTGTTAATAAATTGATGCTCAAAAAATGTTTTGTCTCACACATGTTGAGGCTCTTCTTGGAACCTTGTTAAGAACTGATTAATCTAGTGTCACAAAACATGTAAGGCTCCATGACCCCATTATAGGCTGTATTTCTCAATCTCCAAAGATATCATGCCAGAACCTCCCTATCTGAAACAAACAAACTGGTTTGATGGGTGATCAAACGCCCATTAGATCTGAATGGCCTAAAACCCATGATGACCATCAGTTTGTGTGCTCAGAGACCTTCAATGCAAATGGAAACTCTGTGCTCCACACTTCTTTCCTTAAGACCTTCTCTTTTGGGGATCCCTCTATAGGAGAATCCGCCTTCCACAAACTTTAACTTGTACTTTGTAATTTTTCTCTCTTTCTTAAATCAAATGAGTTTAGTGACCTGACCTTTTCTTGAAGAACATGGACACTCAGTACATCAGGAGCTCCAGTTAATTGAGGAAATCATGAATACCAACATGTACGGTGACATATTAAAGCAGAGCCTGATCCCCTTATTTTCAGCTGGGCCACAGTGCAGTATTCCAACATGATAACGACCCCAAACACACCTCCAAAATGGCCGCCGCCTTGCTGAAGAAACTGAGGGTAAAGGTGCTGGACTGGCCATCTGTGAGGGTTCCTCAAATGCAAAATGAGTTATTTTGAGGGGATCAAATTTTTTACACTGTTATACAAGCTGTACACTGACTACTTTACATTGTATCCAAGTGTCATATCTTCAGTGTTGTCCCATGACAAAATATAATAACGTATTTACAAAATTGTGAGGGGTGTACTCACTCTTTCCACAAAAAATGGAACAATGATCACAGAATAAAGACCTGGGCATCTCAGCATTTGCATATCTACATGTATATTTTAAAGAAAATAATATAAAAAAAACCCCCAGAAAAGTATTATAGGTCTTTATAAATAAGACTTAAAACATCATAAGATTTTCTTGCAAGTCATAAAAGTAGATAAAAAGCCAAATGAAACAAGTGAGACAAAATATTATTACTTTAACACTTTCTTTTATTGAGGAAAACATTTTATTGCAGATTTTTGTATGACATAATTGAGTGAAAGTGACATTTGTCATTGAGAACACACTCAATCACAACACAACAATACATGACCTCTGCATTTAACCCATTACACTTGCAGCAGTGGCAGCTATCAACAGCCCAGATTCTGAACCTGCAACCTTCTGATCCCAGGGGCAAGATCTTAACCTCTAGGCCACCACTGCCCCATTAGTAAGAGCTTTCAGTTTGGTGTGACCCCACAGTGCAGCAACAACCGCAACTAAACATCTCTGGTAACTGTTAATGAGTCCTGCATGTTGGCGAGAACACATTTTGCTCTCATTTGGTCATTTTCTTGTTAAAAAATATCAAATTACTGCCCTACCAATGTCCTCATATGATGTTATTATGGGTGAAAAGATGTAATATAAAGTCAATGTATGCTTAAACAGCCAGGTACTACAGGCTACTGATGAGGTAGACATAAATAAATGTGAATGAATGAATCATGCCACTCACTGAAACGTCTAAAGTATGTTATATTCAATGACCCACGCCCCCAAGTGACCACTGCTGAGGCCAGAATATATGAATCATAAATTATTTCTTTCTGGTCAAGGCAACTCATGGTTCCCACCTGTTTGGTTTGAATTGTGGTAATTTTTCAACATGGGATCAGGGACCCAGTAGATGTTTCATTCCAAGAGCCTAAAATGGATGGAAATCACCTGCTTCCTGCACCACCTTTGAACTACATTTCCAATTATTGTTTGCATAAAAATTATCATGTTAAATCTGTCTTATTCTCAGCGA
Organism: Lepidarchus adonis; assembly: GCA_037576955.1. Classification (NCBI taxonomy): domain Eukaryota; kingdom Metazoa; phylum Chordata; class Actinopteri; order Characiformes; family Lepidarchidae; genus Lepidarchus; species Lepidarchus adonis. The sequence goes on from JBBIGC010000002.1 coordinate 3,987,334, forward strand.
CATTATTCCTTCCTCTTTACATCCCAATCCATCCTTTTTCCACCAAGCAGGCAGTGACATTTTTCATTCAAATTGTTTTCTGTGAAGACCTAAAAATTCAAGTGCATTTCCTGCCAGGAGTTTATCCTGAAAAAAAAAATCATATGCATTACGATATCTTTAGAGAAGAAAAAGATCAAAGAGTTCTTGTCCTTATAATTACATTTAAATTGGGTTATGAATAATTAGCTCTAAGAAAATGATAAATAAATGTAAGCTTGTTACCTTCAGAGTGCTGTCAAATGAGCTCATTGATTCTATCAATGTTCCGGGCTCCAGTTCCCCAAGCGGAAATGGGTAATCTGTTCCTAACATGACTTTATCCTGCAGTAGAAGAGAGCACAGTGCATGGTATGAAAATATATAGACCATAAGATAAACCTTTATTAGTCCCAAGAGGTGGTAAAAACTTCCAGAAGCATTAATTTGGCTAAAATAAAATATTTGGCACAGGATTTCTAGTGTGAGCTTCAGAGTTGGAGTCTAGCTGTATGGGAGATGGCAAACTTGACTTAGCTTTGTGGCTAAGTTAGCTAGCTAATGAATGAAGTATACACTAATCAGCCATAACAATTGACACCACTGTCAGTTAAAATGAATAACATTGACTTTGAGTTATTTCATTACAGCGAGACCTATTGATTGGTGTTGTGATGGCTAGACGACGAGTCAGAGCATCTCCAAACCAACAGATCTTGTGGAGTGTTCCAGGTTTGCAGTGGATAGTACCTTCCTAAAGGTGATCTAAGGAAGGACAACTGGGAAATCAGAAAACATTACTGATGGTTGTGGGACTAGCCCATCTGGTCTGATCCCAAAGAGGAGCTCCTACTGTACAAAATGTTAATATGTTATAAAGGGCTCAGAACACAGCAAATCAGAGCAGTTTCAGCAGCATGAGGGGCAGGTGGTGTTAATGTTATGGCTGATCACTACTTTTAGCATTAGCATTGTGCAAAAAAAGCTTTAAAAAAATCACACTTAAGTTCACGAGTTTTTCCATCTCAGGTTTTCTTACACTGTGTGACATTGTGCTGTCTATAGAATTTGACCTGGTGTTGATAAAATTTGTGCGTCAAGATGGCCGCTGCTACCATTTTAGCTATGCTAATGTACTTTTTAAAATCCACTTTTAAATCCATTTTTGTACAAAACAGTAAGTCATACAGTGTCAGAAACTACATAGGCAAGTCTATGTGTTAGTGTTAGGCAAGTGATTAATGATTTAGTTATGTAGTTTACATGCATTTATAAGATTATAGATAATACATTAGCAGCATTGCTAAGTTTCCCTACATAACTTATTATAACTATATTTTAAGTTGTGGGAAAGTTGTGTAACTAAAATATTCTCACCAAAACATCCCTTTATGATAAAAAGAAAATGTTATATCCTACCTTTCCTACAATGTCGACGAGTAACTGAAGAGCAAGTGGGTCATGAACCAGAGAATCTGTATAAAAGGATCCTAAGTATTTACGTGGATTGATCTTATTGTCTGTAGCACACAGATCTGGCCGCACATTGAAGCCATGCTCGATTCGTCCAACAGTATAAGGAAAAGCACCACCTAAAGGAAAATGATGCTAAATATGTTAGTAGTCCTTATCATAATAAAAGTTGTGTTTAATGATGCAGGAACTTTTTAGTTGCAAATCTTAAGACCTAATTTGGGTTTGCTTAGTAAAAATGTCCCTTAGCTTTTCTCCAATTGATTGGACCTAGTGAAAAAGACAAAAGGGTATGTTCAGGCTTTAAGAAAAGGCTTAATTATTTCTGGGAACTACAAAAATAGTTTTATTCTGTAGAATAATATGGTATTTAAAACTCATCAAGTACTTCATCAAGTACTTGGCCGAACCAATGGGTTTCTTTCACGTTGTAAACAGCCGTCAGGACTCTTTACTCAACAAATTATCTTAAATGATTCATACAAGGTCAAATATATTTTAATATACATGTCCATATATAGAGTCAGATAGCTAATCATTAACATAATCAGTGCTAGCAAAGTTGATTATTCTTTCTCTGATTATTAAATAAAAGCCCTTACATTAGTAGGCTTATTTGTTTAGACTTATTTCTTTATAACCTACCTCCATGAGCAAAGCACACCTTTAGTTTAGGAAATCTCTCAAAAATTCCCCCAAAGATCATAGAGCAGATTGCCATTGTTGTTTCTGAAGGCATGCCTAGTGGAAGGAAACATTCTTTTTTACAGAAAAGCAAAGATGTGACAATATAAGACATCATAATAGTCATGCTATTATATTATCTGTTAACGTCTGATCTTCAAAACACATTAGTGGAAGTGCCATGAGATGTTGGGCTGGAAAAGGGTTCGGAAAATGTGTTAAAGTAATGTATAACTTTAGTCACTTTACTGAAATGAATACATAAACACATAAAATGCATATAGTGGCCTTGATCCACGATACCCACCAACTAGCCATGGCAGCCAGTACTTGGCCATTCTCCCGTCTGTCTGCATGTCCCACGGGTGCACGAATATTGCACAGTTTAGCTCCTCAGCTGCCTGTAAGCAGCACAGAATCATTATATAAAAGTTTTTGCTAAAGTTCCACAAGCAGCAAGTGCTAAATTTTAAATTCAGTTTAAATTAGTTTTTGGGCCACTGTCAACTAAAGCAAGTTGGTGTGAATTGGGAAAATTGACTTCCCAAGCCTGTATAAGTCGCCACCATTTTTATTTGATGTATTTATTTCTTAAACGAATATTGTCTTAACTGTTTCTGTTAAAAATCTGAACTTTATATTGTAAAAACTGTTTCATTTTAATAATTGAACATTAACTTTGGTTTGAAATTTTACACACATACAGAAAACAAGTGTGCGATGAACAGTGAAAGAGTTCTGTAGTGTATTTCTGAAAATATTAAAAGTAAAATACTTTTTGTTTCTAAATACAGTTTTTTGACAAATAGTTTTTGTTTGGCACATGTATATCACTTCTATGGTTAATTAATTGCCAAGTTTATGTGAATGAGGGTTTAAATGTTTAAACTGTGAGCAACTGGTCCATTGTTTGGGGTAAGAAATAACTGTGATTGGTGCTCGCTGATAAACATGGACCATTTAATTAGTTAAAAGAAATGAAGGTGGAAAAGGTACGTTTTTACCCTAAAATTAGCTTTCTTTGAAATAATGGAACAGTTTTTGGTTGAACTTACTGTACAACAGGCTTGAAAAGTTCTGACAGTTTTGTGGAAGTTAATGTAACAAATAAGTTTTTTTGTGGGAGTGTTTTGTTAAAAAAAAATACAAATAAATATACAAATAACCCTGAATAAAATGTGAGAATTACATTTTTAAAATTACACTTCCCTTTCATAATGGTATACCTGCCTTGCTTAATTTACACTCTGAATTACGTTTTTATGACTATTTCAACTAGGCGGACATTTACCAAACATACCCCAAAAATGACGTACCCACATGTCACATCCCCCTTTGAAACAATACAAGTCTTGTGGAGTCAAGTGAAGTATCACTGTCAGCAGCTCAGCACATTTGCAGAACTTCCTGTTGAGTTACCAACACAGGTGTCTACTGGCTGACATTGTCCTGGGTGATGAAGGGAGAAGGAAGGCCACCCTACTCACCCAGAGAGAGATGCAGGGATCAATCTCCCAAGCACAGGCCCAATGCTAACACATCTCTACCCCTCAGAGCCTCTGAAGATCTCCCTTATGTGTTGAGGGGACTGAGTAGTTTCTACACTCTTCCATCTAAGGTCAAAGTTTGAATCTGTCCAGACTCACAGCATAGAAGGGATAAAGCTCGGGTGCGTTGAGGTCCCAGGTGTTGATGTGTGAACCAATTTGCACCCCTGGGAAGCCCAGCTCCTTCACGCAGCGCCTCATCTCCTGTACAGCCAGTTCAGGTGCCTGCATGGGCAGCGTGCCCAGCCCAACAAAACGCTTAGGTTGCTTTTGCACGGTCGTGGCCAAATCATCGTTCAGAATCCCACACAGGTCCAGGGTGTCTCGAGGTTTTGCCTTTCAGGGAACAGACAGACAATATCAACTCTCAATCTTCCTCTTGGGCCTTTAATGGAAAAGCCCGCTTGTAGTGTTACTCTGGTGTAGTTAGATACTGTAGCTCTGATGACCACAGGCTGCTACAGCGCCCCTTGCCCGCTAGGTTGCCAGTGAAGACCATACATCACCTCTCTCACCTTTGACCAGCCTGAGTGGGTTTTGCTAAGCTCACATGAAAAGGAGTAAAAAGGCAGAAGAGAAAAGGGAGGGAACCCCTTGCTAAATAGTTGTTTTTGATATTATATTTTATCTTCTTTACAAATGCACCAGGGTAGGGGGCTGCGTGAAACGCTATTTCAATACACTGTGTACTGTGTATACGGCTGTATTGACCATAAAAACCTCTTGAATCTTGAATCTTGAATCTAGAGGAGCCAGCCAATTTCTGATCTAAGCAGCTTCACTGGGCTTAAACTGCAGGTTGACACTGAAATGCCCAAATAAGGCATGCTCATAGAGGCGCTATAAAACAGGAAATGAAGGGGGACTCTGAGTCCCACCTTCTGATTTTATTCAGACCACCTGTGAGGATGACCTCACTGTTTGGGGTACAGGATGATGTGCCCAAATAAGGTTAATGTGAATTATATCATCCTTCCCTTTCTTGTACCCAAATAAGGTTAGTGAGAATGAACACACCGGTTCCTTCCTGATGACCATATAAGGCTAGCAGGAACTCGTCAAGGACATTGGTGGGTTACCTCTCTCTTAGAGATGAGAAAGGATAACGTCTTGTTGTAAAAAAGATGAGAAGGGCCTCTTATAAAAGTCCTCAGCTTGGATGAGGTGGTCATGAGTTGGTTTGGTGATGAATGCGGTAACCACCGCTCATCTGACCCTGGTGGTGTTGGCTTGGAGGTTCTGAGGGAACTCGATTGTAACGTATTAGGAATTGTAAGTAAAAAAAACCCTGTTTTTACTATCCAATGCTCTTTTGACTCATTCTTATTTGGAAAATTGATATTAATAATGAGGAATTTAGACTTAACGCAATTTAAACCCTTCCCGTCACTCATATGAAGAATAGCTCTCTATTGATTGGAGAGAGGTCAGTGTAGAAACTAATAGATTTATATAATTATATGTTATATAATCTTATAATCTCCTATATTCCACTCTAACACTGATGACACTGATGTGCTAGAACCTCCCAGGGTCTCTGTTCTATGCCTGATATCCTCACACCAGTGGAACACTACTAAACAACGGTCAGTGTCCAGCCAAGGGCAACTGTGTCGTCAGAAAATGACAACTGCTAAAGGGCGTTTGACCTGTAGTGTTGGCTGTTGACCTGTATGAAAGAAGAGTTTGCACGGCATCCAGACGTACAGGGTTGACATTTCTAATAACGCTCTGTATCAGAATCAGAAAACTTTATGGATCCTGGAGAAAATTGCACATGCAGACATACAGACACAGTCACAAAATAATTTTATGTTAGAGTAATATGGAATATAACAAAATATGGTCAAATAAAGTAAGGATAAAAATAAAATAGAAATAAAAATAGAATAAAAATAGTTTAACAATAAAACAGATAAACAGAATAAATGAACAATACAGTGGTGACTGGAACTGTATTGCACATTATATGATAATAGTCAAGTCAAGTCAATTTTATTTGTATATTGCTTTTTACAGGACGTTGTCACAGAGCAGCTTAACAGAATATAGAGGATCCGGGTCCGAGCTCCTAATGAGCCGAAGGAGACAGAATTGAGGAAACACTCACTAAACTTAATAAACCTTGGGAGGAATCAAGACTCAGAATATGAATAAAAAATGAAAGTTATAACAGTGATGATAGATACTATGTGGCCTATTCTCACCTTCTAGCAGCAGCAGTATTGTAGTATTGTATAGAGATAAAGTATTTATGTGGATGTCAGCATATTTCAGGCACTTCTTACCCAGTAACTGAACATTACAGGCACTGTAGACAGGGCTTGAACCGTTACACCTGAAAGAAACATAATAAACCAATGAAATACTGATATTTAATGCTGATATTTGATAGCACATTTACTAGCCATACTCACTAACCCCTTAAATGGCCTTAACCATAGCAGGTCAGATTTTCTACCATATTTATTTAAAAAACAAATTTGATAAAAAAAATTTGTAAAATCCAACAAAGGCTAAAATCTCTCATTGTATGTGGGGTCACAGGACTGGCCTGGGGTCACACAAAAATGCCGCATTAATGACAATGTTTGTTTCTGTGAAATGATTCATATCCATGTCAATGGAACCTTGTGGAATGGAAACTTCACACTTGTGCAGGTCAGCAATGCCATCAGCACTGATGCACTGATTTTGGCTTTTGCTCCTTTTGCTGAAAACAGTCTGGATGGTCCATGTCATCTTGCTGTCTTTCCATCCATCAGAGATGAACTAAGACCCAGAGAACTTGGCAGTGTTTCTGCATTGGACTGATATATGGCTTTCTGTTTGTGTAACAGAGGTTCATATAGCATTTTCTGATGCAGAGGTGGACTGTGTTGAGTGACAACACCTTATCCAAAATACTCCCATGCCCACATGGCCTTATTCATCACTTGCCCTAATGCCCTCGCCCTGAATGGACTTGAGATTTCCCTTAATTCCATAAATCACTGTTGTTTTCACTTCTGCCTTTATTGCATTTGACAAAAATGCAAAAATTTCATAAATGGGGTTTATTAATGCAGATGGCCTTGAGTACTTTTTGAATTAGATACATAACAGTGCAGCCAATAGGCACAAAGGTCATTTACATTTTTAAAAATAAGTTACAAAATCCAATTATTAATATAAAGAGAGAAAACAAAGTTTTTGCTACATAAACCCAGACATATTTCATAAAATAATTTAAAAATTATAGAATTTGGGCCTATTCAGACGGCAAAGGCCTGCATGCTCACGTTCACTCATAAACTGCATAACCTACATTTTAACTTCAAAGTGGTTACCGAATAATTAATACTAAACACAGAGTAATAAGCTTTAAGAAAGATGAAGAAGAAAAAGTATAAAAATATAATAGAGCTTTACCGTGCTGATCCATGTCGCTTATCCGAGACTCAGGGTCCCAGCAGTTTTCCTGAATCACACGGAACACTTTCCCATCTTTCATTATTTTTGCCTCACCCTAAAGTGAACATATTTGATCATTGAGTTTTCCTTCTGTCATCTTCAATCAGGCCTTGAGCAGCAGTAGATTAGGCTGAACCTCCATCAGAAACCTGCTTATAAGGTGCATTTTGGACTAATGACCACCAGAGTGCAGACGATTACAACAGAAACTCCACAGAAGTTTAGACAAAGATAAAGAGCATGGGATTCTTTTAATAATACTAGATAAGCCGACATTTAAACAAGTTTAGTACTACAGCGTAGAAACAAGTAAAACCAATGTAGTAGTATAATGCATGGACAAAAATTAATCTAAAATTAGTATGGTAGAATAGTGGTCACTATCAAAAATAAGTCTAGTAATAAGTAATAAGTAGTCCAGTAACAATCCAGTAGCAAATCAGTATTGTAATACATTGCAGTAACAATCTACAACCACTGTAGTAATATAGTACAGTATCAATCTAAAACAAGCATAGAAGTATAGTTTAGTATCAATCTAAAACCAGTTTAGCAGTATAGTGCAATAATAATCTAAAAATCATTATAATATTATAGTATAGTACAGTAACAATATAAAACTAGAAAAGTAGTAGTATAGTGCAGTAACAATCTAAAACCAGTCTAGTAATGTAGTCCAGTAACAATCTAACACCAGTATTGTAGGACACTGCAGTAACAATCTACAATCATTGCAGCAATATAGTGCAGTAACAGTCTTAAACAAGTGTAGAAGTAGTGCAACAATCCAAAACCAGTGTAACAGTAAAGTGCAGTCTAAACCAGTGTGGTAGTATAGTGCAGTAACAACCTAAAACCAATGTTGCAGTACAGTGCAGTAACAATGTAACACCATTGAAGCAGTATAGTGCAGTAATAATCTAAAAACAGTGTAATAGTATAGTGCAGTAACAATCCAAAACCAGAAAAGTAGTAATATGGTGCAGTAACAACTAAAAATTAGAAAAGTAGTAGTATGGTGCGGTAACAATCTGAAACTAGAAAATTAGTAGTATAGTGCAGTAACAATCTACAACAATAAAAGTAGAAGTATAGTGCAGTAACAATCTAAAACTAGAAAAGTAGTAGTATAGTGCAGTAGCAATCTAAAATTATATAAGTAGTAGTATAGCAGTGCATTAACAGTCTAAAACTATAAAAGTAGTAGTATAGCTCAGTAACTATCTAAAACTATAAAAGTAGTAGTATAGTGCAGTAACTATCTAAAACTATAAAATTAGTAGTATAGCTCAGTAACTATCTAAAACTATAAAAGTAGTAGTATAGCTCAGTAACTATCTAAAACTATAAAAGTAGTAGTATAGCTCAGTAACTATCTAAAACTATAAAAGTAGTAGTATAGTGCGGTAACTATCTAAAACTATAAAAGCAGTAGTATAGTGCAGTAACAATCTAAAACTATAAAAGCAGTAGTATAGTGCAGTAACAATCTAAAACTATAAAAGCAGTAGTATAGTGCAGTAACAATTTTAAACTATAAAAGCAGTAGTATAGTGCAGTAACAATCTAAAAGAGAAGGGTCCTAAAGCCAATCCACACTTGAATTGGGATTTTGACTACTGGTATCATGTTGATGTACTGTGTGTTAGAGGAAAGTAAAGAGAAAAGAAAAGGACAGAAAGTAACTGGAATCATGTTGATGTACTGTGTGTTAGAGGAAAG
>JBBIGC010000002.1:3996330-4006382 GCA_037576955.1 Lepidarchus adonis
CATATCTGAATACATGCGTTTTTTCCCTGTTTACACTGTCATGGGACAGATCCCATCTGTGTCACATATGAGCAAAACATCAGAATTGGGTCAAATTTAACTGACAGTGTAAATGAAGCCGTAGATACAGGCAGCAGATGTTACAACATGAACTTTAGAGGTACATTACTATCAAGAGGTTCTAAAAGGAGTACAGGACAGTCCTCATCATCAGTAAAAGCTACACATAATCCCAATACAACAAATTAAATGTGTAACAAGTAACATGAGCAATAAGTGGGAACTTTATCTCTGGATACAATTATGTCTTCTTTTATATATTATATGATATATCTTGAAGAAAGTTCTGATGTGTCTGGACAGCTCGATCCACCAAAGAGGAATAACAAAGGAGAAGAGTCTGGAGTGGTGTTTGATTCCAGTTCACTCACTGATCTGAATGATCTATTTAATCAGCAGCATTAATAACATTCAGCTGTTTCAAATTTAAAGGCAGAATGCATTACATTTGTGTGTAAAACCCATCCAGAAAGCCTGTGGGTATTTGTTTCGCCATAGTGTTGTTTTCTGATCATTAGTATCAGTATCAAAGTCACAGTTCTGACAGCACTACTCATGAGCAGTTATGAGTGATAAAATTAGGACATCATTGGACAGGAAAGTGGGCCACTGATAAACATATTTGCTGCTTTGGTGTTCTGGGTTGTCCTTCCAGATCCAGGGAGTTCTTCCCGTGCTGGTTTCCTGCAGTGGCTCCTCAGAGAGTTTAAGGAATCGAATCAGTCAGACTGTGCTGATTGTGCCAACAGAAAACCCTCTGTAGTGCAAATAATACCTTCAAGAGGCCTAGCGGTATAAATGTCGGCATAATACACAGCTATGTGGATACGAGGAAATCCTTTCATGCTGCTTTGCCAAATTCAGCTAATAATTGAAGCTGATAGGCAGATGCCTTCCCATGGCTGTCAATTAGTAACAGAATCAGTTGGGTTTAATTGAATGACCTCCGTGGTTGGTTGGGAAAACAAAACAGCTGCGGATCTTATTAACCCTTAGAGGACTTGAGTATTTTGCTGTACAAGTGAAATATAATGATAATTAACCCCATTTCCTAAAAAGTCAGGATGCTATGTAGCATGTATATAAACGCAAAATGCAGAGATCACATAAACACATATTATCCACAATAAAACAGAAATTTGACTGAGTAAATGTACCATTTTAATTTATTTTGAATTTGATGGCAGCACTAGGTCAAAAAAAGTTGGGGCGGGGCATCTGGGAACTGAGGAGACCAGTTGCTGGACTTTTAGGAGAGGAAATTTGTCCCATTGTTATAAGATTCTAATAGTTTTAGATGAACATGCAAACAGCAATAATCTCTCATCAATTTCACATCCTAATTTAATAGCTCTTACAAACACAAATGTGACACAGATTGAATGTTTTGAATATGCATTTCTAACAGAATTGCTACACCCCAATGAGCTATGCGTGAGAAATAATTGATGAACATGGTTTTGTTATTTCTGCTAATAACTAAGGCTGTTTGCATTATGGTTGATGAAAATCTGCAAGATTTTGCCACTGATATACAGACATACTATGCAAATGCTTTGTTGAATCTGTAAATCATTAATAAGTATGCGTACTTTACTGAAAACACATTCGGTTTTAATTCCCAATTAGTCAATTTTATGAAAATTTGCTGAATTTAACATTTTGGGGAAAAAGTTGTAAAGTTATAGCAAGTTTATGAAAAATTTCACACTAAAGTCTGCAGAAATTTTTTGTATTCCAGTGGTTGTAAAAATGTGGACTTATATTAATAAAAAACTTTGGTAATATACAATTTGACTGGGTTATGCTTATGCAAACAAATTTTGTCTGGAAGGAGGAGTTGTGTAATGACATCTACTTTATATTAATCACTGTCATTTTATTACATAATGACTACTTTCATGGCCTACAGTGCTGGCCCATACTGACCAAACACTCCTGTATTTTACCCTGTGGGATTGAGGGACGATCCCTAGGTTTCCCCAGGGAAGTTGAGGTTTACACTGTCTTCTTGAGGTCAGCATCTGAAAATCAATTTCCCCAAATTTCCCCAAAGACCTTAACTTCCCTTTCCTCCAGTGGAAGGCAGTGTGGCCTGGGGAGGCCCGCAGGGGGCAGGGCGGGAGAGGATCTATCCTTTATCCTGCAGGGTAAAGGAGCGCTCAGTCGGAAAGGCCCAGCGCTGTAGGTCCTGAATTATTAAAGAGACCATATTGCAGCAGAACAGAGGGAGAGCACTGTGGGCTGTGGCTGTTTTTTTCATTGCCCCCCCACTGCAGATGCTATTTGTGGGGTACTGCGACGTGGGGGAGCCTGGCTAGAGTTTGGTGAGGAGTGTTAATGCAAGGCTTTGGACAGTGCATGGCTGAAGCAAATAACTGCAGTGGAAAGATCAGAACGAGCATTGTTTGCTTTGCTACAGCTGAAAAGCAGAGGTTTCCAAGTTGCTAAGCACCAACCGGGGGCTAATTCTAGGTTATTAGGATCATCACATCCTTCCCAGCACACCCACAGCAATTGGACTGACCCTGAAGTCCAGTGTCATTGTTGTTTAGAAGCCCATTTGATTTACTTTACATAACTACGTACAGTTACATCCAACCATTGCATAGTAGTGTCATTCCCTGATTCTTTATATATACCTTGAGTTTTCATTCTGATTTTAGATTCAACGCATTTCAATCAGACCCCCTTTCCTATTTAGGACTGAAGATGAGAAATTAGGTTTTTCTAGAATTTTTCTGTTTATTTTAATGAGCTAAAGTGAGAAATTTAAGCTTGATTTCATTGTTGATAACTTTTTGTGTCTAAGAGTTGTCTGAATCTAGGCTGTCATACTGGCCATTGAGTTTTCACAAGTGACATTACATTTACTCCGACAAGCGACTTTGGGTCCCAATCTTTTGGGTGGATTCAATTAAATGTGCGAGATTTTGTATTAAGTTCAGTTTTGAACTTGCAAATTTGTGTCTAAGACTGTTAGCTCATTGGCTAACTATAGCTAAGTCATCTTACTGTGGCCAACCATGCTGGTTATCAACCTTTTTGTTACTGACTAGTCTGTAGCACTGTGTTTTCACTATACAATAGTACCTCATACATCCGTTCCAGGACCCGTCGCAAATGATAAGGTTTTGCGGATATGTGACAGAGTCACAAAAAATGCAAATGAATGCTTATTTTTAGAGTTTAAACACTGTGATATCTTGCATACACTACAAAGCATCAAAGCTACCAGCCAATCGGCAGCTAGGAAAACTGGTACCATGATCTGTTGACTTCCAGTCCTTCTGGCCAATAGCTTCATCATGGAATCTACATCATCAACCAAACCCACAATGCACTTGAAGAAAACACTAGCAACTTTCAACCATCTTTTCATGGATCTGCAAAAAAAATTGCAAATGCAAATTAGTAGGTCCCAATGAAAAATTTGCGAGTCAGTGAAAACATGAATTGTGAAATGCAGATGCACAAGGTTTCACTGTATATGATTATCTGATGTTTAAATTTTGGTAATTTCTGTTTCTGGCTGGCTTATCTTATTGTTGCTGTAAATGGACCAGTTTCTTAATGCTTGGGTAAAATGCTTGGGCCTTAGGAATTAAATTTCATAGTGTTTGGTGACCTATTTACTAATGGTAACCATTTTTTAATTACTAATAAAAACATAATACATAATATATAATAATAATTACATAATAAAGTTATGAGGCTATAAGTGAACAGTTAGTACTTGTAATTGATGTGTAGGTCTGCCTGATCCAATTCTAAAACAATGCTCCTGTTGCACAAAATGTTAATGCTGGCTGTAATTATAAGGTGACAGAACACACAGTGTTCCACAGTCAGAGCTGCTTTGGCAGAGAGGGACCTACACAATTTATGGCAATTGGAATTAATAACTCTGTGTGTCATTACTCCTCTTTCAAAAAAAAAAACTAAAAAAAGAAGAACAGCTGCACTCGCCACAATTAGTAGCCCCAGTAGAAAAACTCTGGCATTATTATTATTATTATTGGGGCAATATTGAAAATAATCCAGCAACAATGATTAGCTTTGAAGACCATGGTCCAGCTCCCTGTACTTTACGCATTATATGCATATGCTAGATCTGTTACTATGAGCTATAGGCTTCTAGCTGCTAGACCTGGAATCTATCCTTCCGCTCGTTGTTGCTGACCAGTGTCAACCAGAAGAGGATGGGATCGCCTTATAAGCCTTGGTTTCCCCCCCAATGTAATGAGTTCTAGAGTGCAGTTTGGGTCTCTGTTTTCTGTCCGAACCCGACTCGCCTCCGACAGAGCAGTGACCGACCCTGACATGAATTTGGAATTTTAATGTTTGGCCGAAACAGCCGCTGCAACGTGATTATTTTTTAGTAAAATTCGTCATTGTTTCAGTTATATCGAAGTCTCTGCTTTTCAAACATCACACCCATTGTTTTCTTCCTTGCCACTTGTGCAGCAGAGACAGAGACAACTTCTTTTGTAAAATGTTTGAAATAAAATTTACTTGTTTTGTCCAATATTTTCTAAAGTACTCCTGATCTCATGTGGCTATATTTACATTAAAATGACAGTTTCTTGTGTAATGCCTTTTGAGGGCTCAAATGTCACACACCTTTTGCAGTTTCGGGCCTTAACGTACACAGACTGAGATTTCCCTGTACTTTTTGCTTCATATGAATATGTTAAGTCTGTTATTCCAAGCTATAGGCTTCTAGCATGTTCAGTTGTTGTGGCTATAAGAATGCCAACAATCACATTTGTACAGCAATGGTTATAGCTTTTTGCTTTGATTCCTACAGCTTTTTGAATGTAAAGTGGAGGATCTACTAAGAGAAATTGATATATTGACTCATTGATTTATTCATTGGCCTCCCTGGAGCACAAGCACAGTCATCTGACAGTACTTAAGTAATTGCTTTAATGAGTGTTTTTTATTGTTTTTGCCCCGCAATACTGTATTAATTTATTTACTGTCCTCACTTATATCACAATAGATGACTGCAGTGAGAAAAAAGACCCCCACAATATCTGCCAACAGCTTTAGTATTTGATTGAAATTCATATCACACCCTGGCTTATAATAGAATGACAACTCTTCTCATCTCAGGCCTCTGCAGAGATCAGGGCTTAGAGTAATGAGAAACGCAAGCCATGGTCATTACCGGTCCTCACACATTATACTGAGAGATGGAATACTCTCAGCACATGAAGACGTCGAAGCAAGAACACACACAAACACAAGAACTGGTTCTTCAGTTGAGGATTTTAGCTGTAAACTGTAAACAGGATCCCAATGTGATCTAAAAGGAAGTAGTATAAAAGAGTAATGTCATGGGCTCTTGTCCACATAAACATAGTTAACTAAAGCTTGTAGACCCATAAACGAAAAACAAACTTACAAAAGTAGTCAATGTTTCAGTATTGTTTTTAACATGCCCATGCCAGGGAAATATATTACACTTGTACACACTTACGTTACATAAGAGGACACTCACAGGACAAGGGTCAGGAATAATGAGCAATGGATTTTTCCTTAGGAGGTCCATACCCTTCTTTAAGCTAGCCTCAGTGAACGGTGGTCTTCAAATCATGATTATATTCCCAGGATGATATCCAGGGGTTATATACTGAAGTAAGCCAAAGTTCTGAAGTGTTTTTGAGGTCTGAATTTATGGCCAAAATGTGAGTGGACTTTTTGCCCAACAATCTTCCAATTACTTTTTTTCCATTTTATAAAATAGTCATTACCTTTGCCTTTTTTATTAATGGCCATGAACTTATATATGATACTAGCAGAGTAACCGGCGTTGCTGGGAAAGGATAGTACCCAGAGAAGGGGGAAATGTGGAACTTGGTATTCATGGTAACATAGCAGGATTTGTAGGTAAAGGAACAAAGCAGGTGAAGCTCATCCAAATAAATGGAAAACTTATATACAAGAAATAGAAAATTCACAATAGAAAACTTTATTTATGGAACGCGAAACTGATTGGGGACAGCGTGCAGCACTTCTTTATAGACGACGTTGGCAGTTTTTCTTGTGGGGGTGTATATGTTCATGAGCGCACTTGCAGGGTTATGAGAAAACGCAGTAAAGGACACATCGCATGCAACCGGAAGTAGCACTACGGCTTCGGGAGCATGAGATGCACCTGTGTACCAACTTTGGTTGCAATCCGTGCAGCTGTATGGAAATGCATAGCGAACAGACAAACAGACATAAAAAAGCCTCTTTAGCGCCACCTATCTGATGATGTTGGCAGTTTTTCCTGTGAGGGTGTATATGTATGTGAGCACACTTGCAGGGTTCGGTAAAGAGAAAATGACGCAAAGGATGCGTCAGACACAACCGGTAGTAGCACCACAGGCTTCGGGAGCATGAGATGCACCTATGTACCAACTTTGGTCTATGTTCTATTGTTTTGTCATGATTATTTGTCGGTATGCAGATCAATTTGACCCGTAACACTATAATTTATTTTCAACATAACAGGAGGGCTACATTTAGGAAATGTACATTCGCTCTGCAGATTATAGTCAGACGAACTTTTCAGCTGGGGATGGGACAAACAGTGAAGCGTTTTTGAATGTATGTGTTCCCAGTCATTTAGGAACTGAGGATACTAATTGTTGCAGTTTTGCAAGTGAAATTTTTGCCTGACTTGCTTGACACAAGACTTTAGCTGCTCAACAGTATGTGATCACCATTACTCGATTCTCTTCTTGTGAACTGCTGGCAGTCTGGTCATGCACAAGTTTTCTATGTCTATATATATATATTAACTTTTAAATATTAATAACTTTTTACATGATTTCTATTTCTATTCTGTATAGAATATATATATAGAATCCTGGAAAAAAACTGTTCAAAGTTTGTTATCCATTATGATACAAATGATCAAATGATACAAGATTGTGAGAAGTTTGGAAAATCAGAATCACTTCATCTTGTAATACAGGGAGAAGGAATAAAGTAAAAAATCATAGAAAAATGTCATTATTTCTGGGGTTTCTCAGGTTTTGTACATTGATTAGCAGTTTTGAATCCTGCAGTGTGGACCAAGCACATGTCAGTATTGTATTTTGCTAGTAACCCAAGCTTTTTCTTGTTGAATAGACCCAGTATTTGTTACCATATAAAGTAATGTATTTAGTTTGAACTGTTTCTGTTTCCTGACAGCTCATTAGGACGGCAGAGTGTCAGGGAAATCATATGGGCTAGCTAAATTCCTTGCTCTAACACTCATGCACAGAGAATGCTAATTAGGGAAGCTCTAAAGTGCATCAGGGACCGCCAGGCTCTTCACACTCAGTCTGAGCCCACCTACACACCACCAGCACATGCTACCATGCATTCGCCAAAACACATTTGTGTTTAAATCATTTTTTGACAGAAACAGATATTTCTCCTACCAAAATTAGACAGGAAGTCAGTATCTGTAGAGCTGGCAAGTATTAAACTTCCCACCAGGCGATATTAAATGGTCAGTCCACTCTTATTATTATGAGCAAAAAGGTCAGCTCAAAAGATGGATCTGAAAACAACACTTTTTTCCTCACGCTGGTGTTTATTTGGGTTATACAGATTTTTACATTTATTAAAAATGAATAAATCAATTCAGTATTTAAAAAATAAGTCATTTATGGATTCTAAAATGTTAATTTAAATTGCTAAGGCAAGTTGACATGCTTCATTGCATACGTGATAGAAGATTCATTTCATAAATATAAATATTAATGATTTAGCCTCTGAGAAATGTTCTGTTCTACAACAACCATCTTCATAAACTCACAGCAGAGCATTACATACATTCATCAGTTATAATAAACAGACATTACAGTGTTGCCATGGTGGCAGTGGCAGTGAGGGGTGTTTTTATTTTGTGGGGTTTTTTTGTCGACATGACTTGTGTTCATTTTGTCAGCCATTGTGGGTTTTTAATTTTGTCAACAGGGCCTGTGTATGTCCTGTGCACTGTTGCAAGTGCTTTTATTTTGTCCTGGGCAATTTTTTTATTAATTTCGGCTTGCGTGGGCATATACAGAGAGAGATTTTAAACTTCTAAACAACAAAAACTTAAAAAAAAACTTAAGTATAAAAATACTGTTGGTCATTTCTTGTAAGAAGAACTAGTACTTGATATTTAACAATTACATAATACATACAGTAGCATGAAAAAAGAATTTAATCGTTTTCTGCAATAATTTGTTACAAAATGTGATCATTATCAAAGTCATGGGTATTGACAAACATAATGTGACTAAAATAATAACACAAAAATCTGATCTTTTTATGTCTTTTTGGAAACAACCTCAAATAATTATAAGTGCTAGTGGAAAAAGTATGTGAACCCTTGGAATTAATAATTGGTTGTCCCCCCCAGGTGCTTCCTGTAACTGTGGATCAGACCTGCACATTGTTCTGAAACCATTCTTCCTGGCAGAACTGCTTTAGCTCTGTCATATTGTTTGGAAATCTCATGTGTAAGGTTCTCTTCAAGTCGTTCCACAGCTCTATTGGCTTGAGGTCTGGGCTCTGACTCCAAAAGGTGGATTTAGTTTTTCTGAAGCCATTCTGTTGTGGACTTGCTTTGGTGTTTTGGGTCATTGTTTTGTTGCATCACCCAACTTCTACAGAGTTTCAGACATTTTCACATTATCCTGAAGATTGTTTTCATACGCTTTGATTCATCTTCCCCTGAATGATTGCAAGCCCAGACCCTGAGGCAGCAAAGCAGGAACAAATCATGTTGTTTTCTTCACCATACCTTACATTTGGGATGTTTTCATGATGATGTGCAGTGCCCTTTTACACCAGAGGTAGTGCTGGGTGTTCTTCTCAACCAGTCTAGTCTTAGTTTCATCAGTTCGCAAAACATTTTACCAATACTGCTGTGGAGTGTCAACACACTCTTTCACTAATTTTTTGCAAATGTTTTTTTTAGTAAGCAGCAGCTTCCTTTGCAATGTCCTGCTACAGACATCCTGTTTGTTCAATGTTTTATGTTCTGTAGACTCATGAACACAGAGGTTAGCCATTTCCAATGATGCCTTCAAATCACTTTGAGTTGTTCCTTTACTTCATTGGTGAGAATTCGTTGTGGTTTTTGGGTCATTTTGACTGGTCGCCCACTTCTTGGTAGAGTAGCCACAGTCCCAAAGTGTCTCCATGTGTCTTTTTTTTTTTACTGTAGGGCAGTGAATTTCAAAAGCCTTTGAAATCATTTTGTAACCCTTTCCAGTTTTATATAAATGTGCTTCTTGATAATAGATCCTCTAAAAAGCATATTGTTCTTGTGTGGAGCAAAACCATTACTTTTGTCACTAGCAATATGAGCTGTTCTCAAGAAAGAAATTTTGTCATTATGTTAGGCACATTATATTTATTTATTTATTTATTAGATGGAGATCAAATCACAATTTGTGACAAATTAATGCAGAAAACCATGAAATTCAAAAGGGTTCACATACATTTTCTTGCCACTGTATTTTAATGACTTACAAATTCATAATAATTTTTTATCTACAACTTCAACCATCAACAAGTTATTTGAAATACAGTGCTCATATAACAGCTAACTTGCATCTTTATTAAAAATCAAACTCATTTCACTTGCAGTTCACAGAATTGTATGAGTTATGGTACAAACACTCACACTGCAGTAATCTGTAAACTGGTGAAGTGAGCCATGACTTATAGTATGAGCCCTTGAAAACAAGTCATGTTTGATTTTATGAAGTTTGATTACAGAATTGCAGTTATCTATCATATAAAATGACTAGAATACATAATTCAAATTTTGTGATTGTGTGATTACAAGTCTTATATTTTTTATATATTTTTAAATTTTTCTTATTGACTTTTTGAAAAATTAGCCCAATGCTAATGTAATGGAGTGGCAGTTACGTCTCTCTCTCTCTCTCTCTCTCTCTCTCTCTCTCTCTCTCTCTCTCTCTCTCTCTCTCTCTCTCTCTCTCTCT
>JBBIGC010000002.1:4006482-4027032 GCA_037576955.1 Lepidarchus adonis
TATTTGTAAGGGAGGGCAGGGCCATGAATGAGCCTCTCTCTCTCTCTCTCTCTCTCTCTCTCTCTCTCTCTCTCTCTCTCTCTCTCTCTCTATCTCTCTCTGTCTCGCTCGCTCGCTCTGCCACAGGCCAAACAAAAGCTGTTCTGTTGGACACAATAGCCAAGAACATTTTCTTTTCTACTCAGGTTGTTTGCACAAGACAGACCGTAAAGTTAACCTGCCCTTGGTGTTATGGTATCAGCCAAGCCTCCAGATCTACTTACATAGGCCTGCTTTACAGGGTTTTTCTTTCCTTCCTGTAAAAATGTTCACAACTAATCTAGCAGACATGACTGATTTGTCATTTTGCATGCAACAGGAAAAGTGTTTTTTAAGCAAGTGCATGAGTTCCTTACAGCTCCAGTGCCAACCCCAATACAAATGCTTCACAGAGAAGGTAACTGGCCTCTCAGTACATCTCATTTGAGTGGTCAAAGTGTTTATACAACATTGTTCAATTGCTAACCTTCATCAATGACCAAGAAGGTGTTAAAATTTGGACTTTGATTAGTTTTAGTGCCAAAGTTCACAAAACAGCAGATACTGGAATCATATCTGTATTGGTGGTTATTTGCTGGAAGGAGTCGTATTGTCATCAGTAGATACATACATAAAAAATATCTATATCGGTCTAAATTCAGGTCTTTAGACTTGAACTGAAAAAGCAGTGTGGATGATGAAAGAATTTACACAAATAACCAACTTACATTTTTACCAATGCATATGTTAAAACACACTGTTAAAATAAAGCTAATTTCTACTGGTGCCTCTGGGATTTCTGATCTTATACCACACCTTATTTGAGGTCTTATTCAAGTTTTTAAAAAAGCTCTTCAGAGTTCAGAAGTCTAAATATGTATATACATTGCCCATCCCTGAATGACAGAAACCACATAACGTTTTTAAACAGAGGTGGGAAATTCACGTCCATAAACTAAAAATCCTCCCTCAGAGTTTTGCTCCAACTGTATAGACACATATGGTGCTAGACTGAGCTCTTTAGAGAACCTGGTACTGTAGGTGGAACAAAATCCTGGGGAGGACTTTCTGGAGCTGAATTTCCCACCTCTGGTTTTAAAGACAGTTGTGTTACTGTTTAGGAACAGTTTGCTAATGTAATCGACCATGTAGACGACAAGTTTGCTTCTTTAGTTCTTTCAGGACCTGTTACGCTAACATAGCCAACAGGTATGAAGATACAGACAAAATTCAAAAGGTGTCTTCAGCTAGTCTTAAATTTTTGACAGTCTCTGTGCAGAAATAAAAAAAAAAAAAACATTTTTAATGGAGAATATTTAATATAAATGCTGGGGAAAATGTTTGTTTTTGGCCAAAACACTGATTTATGGGTAAGATAGTACATAATTTATAGTAGTACATCATTTATTTTAATTGAATTGTACCATAATGTATCATACTATTTTTACTGCTTTTTCATGAAAAAAATCACAGATTTTTACCCTGTAGTTTTGGTTACCTCTGTATTTATAGGACCTTTTTATCTTCTACCTCATACTGTAGTACTGTGTTTTTCTCTTAACTTGTATTTTTTTATTACCTTTTATATTTATTACCTTTGTATTTTCATTAGTATAGGATGCATGTTATTTTATGTCATTGTCTCTATGTTGCAGTCGCAATTTCCCTCAGGGGCAATAAAGTTTTTCTGATTCTGATTCTGATTTTGATACATGAAGATAATGTGAAAATCAAATGCCTAAAGGATGGAAGTTACAAACAATAATGAACAAAACACATTTGTCTGCCAAAGAGCTACACAGATGTTAGCAAGAGACTTCTCTGAAGTGTGATAGGGTACCTATGACCAAAGGTGACTACACAGATGCTGGCACCAACATAGCTTTGACCAGCCAGCTGAGGATTGTTCATGCTCAAAAGAGAGAAGTGTTTTTACTGAGCTTACAGAATGATCTCACTCATTTCCCATTGCAAAAGATATATTCCTTAGGTCGCAGAACGTGACTGGCTACCATGTGTTAAAATATAATCATGTGAGGGAACAAGTTGTAAATTACAGAATACAGTCTGTATAACAAAGACTTAATTTCCTGAATCAACTATGAAGGACATTTGAGGGTGTGTGTGTTGGGGGTTATATCACATATCTACATAATAGATGCAGTTGTCATTATCCAGTAATATGATATCCATGGCCTTACTGGAAAAGGTGTGTTTCTATTTATAGGATGGGAACACTTGGTAAAATTACAGAACGTGGTGGCAAAGCAGGGTCTTCTTAAGATAAGGCACCAAAGTTCGACCCCCATCCCTCCTTGCCCTCCTCATTCCAAATCTCCATTCATTAATCAGCTTGTTCAGCTCAGCAAATGATCCTCAGCCTAAGATCCACTGCAGAGACAAATCCATGGCTTTCGTGAAAGTTATAATGAGAGTCTCCAAAAGCTCCAGAAATCAGGAAAAGACACCTAAGCTTTCAGCAGTCTGGCAAAGACAATGTGACCCAACTGAATGCAAACTGATACAGGCCAACTCTGAACCAAGGGGCCTTTGTAGCGGCTTTTACTTTGATGTTGTTGCATTACAGCACGGTAGCCAATGTCCTTAAAGTTGGGCTGAACAACTAATAATGTTCAGACTGAAACTGTTTTCAAATTGCAATGACTATATTCAATATTTATATGTTTTAATTGGGAAGTTTAATTATAATAATGAAATCTAATCATGCAGAAAGACAACGGCATTCGCTATATGCGCACTGCACATGTTGCTGCATTCCGCTAGCATGTTGGCGGCTATTAATAAAGCCTTTGCAGAACTGTCACATGTATGAGTTAATCGGGAATTAGTTAATAATGAGAAAACAGCAGCGACAGCAGTAGCAGCAGTAGCAGCAGTAGCAGTAGCAGCAGTAGTAGCAGCAGTAGCAGTAGCAGCAGTAGTAGCAGCAGTAGCAGTAGCAGTAGCAGCAGTAGCAGTAGCAGTAGCAGTAGCAGCAGTAGCAGACCTATAGAATTAGCACGACTGAGAGCATTCTAGGCTACGGCGCAAACACAGACCCAAGTTTGGTGATCTATAGATGGAGAAATGCATACACGGGACACATTGCACGTAGTGGCAAGGGCGAAGTTGGCAAGATAACAGGGGGCGAGATAACAGGGTTTGACTGTAGTACTTAAAACTTATGTCTGAACAAAACTATTTTGGCGAAAAAACAAGATAAGTTAAAAGAAAAATAATCATATTTATATTGCAATTGAAAAAATCTTTACCCAAATTGTACCCAATGATAAAGTTTATCATGAAGATATGACTGCTTAGCCATAGAGCTAGTGAGGTACTAATCAAAGTCACGTGGCAGACTTCTCTCTGAGGCATTAGCGATTAGCAGACAGCTATGGTTGGATATTACTAGCAGATGCTTCGTCCCACACAGGAGAAGCATTCAGTTTGACACAAGGGGAGGACTTTACAAATTTTTTATGCCACACATTATGTCCTAAGTTATGTAGCAGTGTAAAAACAAGCCTCAAAGAGATTAGCTTGCTGATCTGAAAGACAGTAGAAAAGGCTTGTTTAGCATGCTGCATACTGGAGAGAGCTTTCTTTCAAGAAATAATCCAGAAAGAAGCTAGTTAGTTTTCTGCCATAGACCAAAATGGCTGTGTAACCCTAATCTAGCATCTATGGAACAATAATGATTGAACGTGATTAGAGTTAGAAGTGATAAACTTAACCCAAAGTTCTTCAGTGGAGTAGTCCACTACAGTCACTTCACTAGAACAGAGCCAGTGTCTCTACACACACACACACACACAAACACACACACACACTGCTCTCACATACTGCTGAGATCTGGGTCACTAGACGCTCTGAACTGGTGCTGGTAGAATGGGTCCTTGTTAAATCTGAAGCCTCAAACGAGGAACTGTTCTGGGGTCCGTTGATGATTGGGATGGGGTCTGATGGCACTTGATCTGATGGTTTGTTCTTCTTTAAAAGGAGTCCGTTGTCTCTCCCTTTCCTTTCAGGATTGTTTTAATGACCCTATCAAAAATAAAACGGCATATGGTTACATCTCAGCATCCAATTACTCAACCTCAGTTTTAATTACAGATCCCTGTTATTATAACTGTAGCTTAAAATTAACTATTTGGGATGCACCATCGTGGGATTTGTAGATTTGTAGTGGGATTTTGCAGCTTTACTACAGACCGGCTACTATCAGAGACCGACATTCACTATAGACCGGCCTCTAGGAGACCGGCGTTTACTACAGACCAGCTACTATCGGAGACCGGCTTTACTACAGACCGGCTACTATTGGAGACCGGCGTTTACTACAGACCGGCTACTATCAGAGACCAGCGTTTACTACAGACCGGCTACTATCGCAGACCGGCGTTTACTATAGACCGGCTACTATCGGAGACCGGCGTCTATTTGTTGCGACATCTCTTCATCCGGGCTTATATTGGAAACATGTGTGTCAATAAGAAACAGGCTATTATTAGAAGATATACGGTATATCATTACCAATATGGCTGTGATCTCTATCAATTACCAGTCACCAGTTAGGCCATGTTTATCCCTGCTCTGCAGTTGGTAGCTGTGATTTCTTACACCTTTACAAGAGCAAACAGGATCTCTGCTAATTGTTCTAATCTTCTGGGTCATATTAGCAGACTGATGAAGACAACCTGTTCCTTTGTGAGCTAGTAGGAAAATCTAACTGGCATAATGAATTTCAAGGGCCTGCATGTTAAATTACTGTTTACCCCACATTAGCTACACGAGGGATTCTGTAACTTATCACAGGCATGGCGCAAAGGTGTGAGCCTGTTAGGTTAAACTGGGTACTGATCTCTTTCATCCCACATACTGTTTATATGGATCTACACAGTGACTCAACCTTCATAAAAGAAAAAAGATGTCATGATAGCAAAACCTGTTGCTATCCTATACAAATACATCAAAACTATGCTTTTATAACACATTTAGTTTAATGCATAATGCCAAGTGTGTAAAATGTGTCATGAATTCTATAAGTTACATTTTACTAATATTACTTAACATGTTTCTGTTTACTGAATAAAGTGAAAAAAGTCAACATAAATATTGTTTGAGCAGATAATAGTTCTATTGTAGGTTATTTCCAAACAGGTTGTACCTGTACATGAATGTTTGTAATTGACATTGGCGCATTTTGCTGTATAATGTTATACCAACCACAATTAAATTATTGTTATTTATCTATTTATTAATACATTAATTATCTTCTTTAAATAATCGAATGTGTGGACCCATAAAGTGAGGGGAGCTTATGTGTCTGTTGAATTGGCTGTAAAGTGTTGTGTATGTGTGTCATTGTTTTTTTGGGCCCAAGATGAATTTCCATGTGAGTGGACAATAAAGATTCTAATTTAATCTAATCAAGTTGATATGTCAAGCTGCCTGTAAGTTTTCACCAAGAACCACCACACATTCCTATTCAGTGGCAATGCCATAAGTGGGTGGAAATGATGTCCATGCTGATAGGGTTTAGCCAATATTTCTTATAAGCCAGGGGTGTTCAAAGTCGTTCCTGGAGGTCCAGTGACCATCCCAGTTTTGTAGTTCTCCTCAAATACACTTACTAAACTTGGGAATTTACAGGTGAGTTAAACCAGGTGTGCTTTATCTGGAAAACCACCAAACTGTGATGAAAACTGGCCCTCCAGGACTCCACGTGAAGTAGCCTGAAGAAGGCCGCCTGGATGTGACAGGAATAAGGGACATGTGGGGGTATGTCAGTGCTATTCATCTGTAACTCTGGGAATTCAAATGAGTGTTTGCCCTCCCCGAAACCCTTCTACCCCCTCAAGACAGCTGGACCATGACCAGATGGACTGGTTGCCATATCAACGTGGCGTTCCTTTCTTAGCCTCTCACGGGATTGACCAGCAACAAAGGCTTCAAGTCACTTCTTAACCCTCACACTCTCTTTTTCTCACACTCCTCTCCTATGCTGACTGTAGACTTGAGCTTAATACAAAAGACAAAGACTGTACAATTTCCTTAACAACTTTTCAGCTTTACACCATCCGTCTGTCAATTTTCCACAATTGGATCTCTTGTGTTAACCCTCCACCTCAACGGTGTAGTAGTATGCCTGACCAAAAAAATGAGAAAGAAAAAAGGTTTAATGAGAAATAAACTAATTTAATAATTGGAGAACACAGCACTTTTCTAAATCAGCTTTTTTGCTGTTTTCATTCTTCCATTGGATTGTACCTAAAACTTTACTGTAAAACCTAAAAGCTTTTGCAGATTTTATTTTCTTAATGAAATAAAATACAGGACAACTATTAAAAAAATAAGCTAAAATGAGGATGGGCATGTATTTATTGTTGCCAGGCCTAGAAAACCATCCATGTTCCCCATACACAGGTTATGATATGAATTTACCTGTTTGTTTTCATAGGAAAACCACTTTTTTCATTGTGTTCACTAGTCAGCGACCTCACCAGCCAATGTTTACAAGAAGACGACCCTTTCAGTCACTGAGGTCATTCACGAGCGGATGTACGTTATGACCTAATGCAGTGGGAGGGGTTTTGGTTTTACGGTGTGGCTTTGAGATACAGATGTATTTACACTTGTATAGCATCTGGCTAAAATGTGCCTCAGATCTCGTCCTGAAGCGGTTTCAGGAACCGCTCCGATTGAGTCTTGGGTGCGGTTCAACCTGCATTTTTAAGTGGACTTTCCTTATCTGGCTGTAGTCTTGGTATACGTGGTCAGGAAGAAACACCTCAGTGGATCTGTAATTACCCTGTTTACCAGAAGACCCCTAATTACTGGTACTGAATCATATGACCTCATAACACTACTTTGAAACAGTCTGGTGTTGGGAGCATGGACTGATTACACTCATTTCGCAACTCTATAAATAATTAATCTTGTGTTCGTCTGAAGAAGGAGGTGATAATGGCTGGCTGATCTCGCTGATTCCTTCTTTGAGGGTGTGAAGACCCTACCACCACAGTGTTTTTCTTCCATGTTCTCATGGAAGCCGGTCTTCTTTTCCATCTCTACATCCACACAGGCACGAACGAAAGAGAGACTTCAACCAAAAAGGAGTAAGAAAACAGTGTAGGTGAAAAATAAGACCACCCGTGAATTGGAAAGCACACTTTATCCAGACACTCTCTGGATTCACTCGAGGGTACCACCCACCAGCTTCTGATGTTTTTGTAAAAGGCATAAAGAATTCCCAAGACATCCATATGTCTCCTTTCAAAGGCAGCTCAAACGTGGCAGTGCCAAAAGGTGTCTCTTTGAGTCTAATCCACATTTTACCCAATTTGCACCACAGCATGGGGTAAAACGGAAGAGATAATGAGATGACAAGATCACACACTTCATCTATTATTTATCTGTTACGGAATCTGGGGTACCCAGGGGTTTTGGAAATACCCAGTGTACAGTGCTTCCACTAGACTGATGCTTTTTGCCTTGTTTGCAAATGTACTGTATCTATAGGATATGTCGGATGTTGATTATTTACATGAACTGTCCTCCTGATTCTCCCAATTGGTATTTCTTTTTACATAATTTATACGATCAAGTTTGGGTTGGTCTCCTGTCCAGGGTGAACTCTAGTCAGCTGGGATTGGCTCCAGCTTCCCCATGACCCAAAATTGATAAAGCGGTTTGGAAAATTGATGGATTTACTATTTGTAATGTTGTAATATTGTAATTTTAATTTACCTAAAAGTTCATCACTTGACTATAAATTATATTGACAGCCATTTTAATTGCTGTACTTTTGACATTTTTATAGACAACACATACCATCATATGCAAACCCATCTTCTAATTGCATGCTTCAATGATTTTCAAAGTCAAAACAAGATAACACATCATTTAAGGGCGCAAACGTATCGCAAACTTTTTATTGTACAAATTTGAACTGCTTGGGAATAAAATAAATTTAACTAACCCACTTACCAATGTATTTTTATTCATTCACTAAAAATAACACACTGTACTACTAAGCTATAGACTACAACTGTGCTCTGATTATGTCTAATAAAATCTCCCTGTCTAAATAGTCAAACCTGTAATATTTCCTCTCCTGTAGGTTTGCACTGAATGACATAGTGTTACCATTGCAGTTCAATAGGAAACATGTCTTTTAGTTTCCAATTAAGAGATGATTCTGTATTTCTGGGCCCTTTTTTTCTAACTGCATTATAGCTTGCTCAATTTTTAAATCTCTTATTGATCTACCTTTTCTACCTGAGTCTGTTAACTTAGTTTAAGTTTTTAGTTTAGTGTTAAGGTTGTAGTCAAATTATTCTTATAGTTTGTTCTTGCACAGTCTGGAGTGGATCAGGATGCATTTCACTGCTTGTTGTACGTGTATAACTAGGAATGTGACAAATAAACATATTGAATCTTTAATCTTGTATTTTACAGGATGATACGTAATCTTACTGTTGCCTCATAGCAAGAAGGTCTTGGGTTCAATTCCCAGCCAATTCCCAGCCAGTGCTCACAGTTCTCTCAGTGTCTATGAGGGTTACCATCCTGGATCTCGGATTTTCTCCCACAAGCCAAAGACATTAAATTGGAGATGCTAAACCATGTGTGTCTGCTTTGTGATGAATTGGTGACCTGTACATGGTGTTTCTCCTCTGGGACAGGCTCCAGCTCTTCCTCACAACCATAGAGATGATAAGCAGCTCAGACAATGAACAAATTAACTTTTGCTTAATTAGATGTAGTATGTATTTCGCAGCAAAAATAAATAGTAATTGTGCATTAAAATATGAATACATGTGTTTTTAAGAACAAAAACCAACAAAATAAGTTAAACAAAGGTACCCAAACTTTTGCATGCAATTGTAAGCTTATTTAGAACAACGTAATAACTGTGTGATGATTTGGTTTGCAGGCTTACACATTACTTAGTGGCCTAGTGGTTAGGACTTTGCCCCTGAGATCCGAAGGTTGCAGGTTCAAGTCCCGGCACAGGCACCACTGAGGAACCCTTGAGCAAGGTACCGTCCCCACTTCACTGCTCCCCGGGCGCTATTGATAGCTGCCCGCTGCTCCACGTGTGCACATGTGATGGGTTAAATGCAGAGGACAAATTTCGTTGTGGTGACTGTGTGTAGTGTGTTCACAATGACAGAAATTCACTAATTCCATGTGAAAAATGTAAATCCATCATTATTATTTTTTTGTCAAGGAGTTGTTTTGTGATTAGACTACTGTGTTTGAGACTACTGGTATGTAGGAGTACCAGATGGTGCTGGTCTACCACAAAGTTCCAGTTGGAAGGAAACCCTGTTCAGCTGTCTGGCCCACACAGTATTAGTAGCACTTACTGCTTTTTCCCTTCCCCCGAGCAAACCAGACAAAGCCAACACGCTTCCAGACCAAACAATGACTAGGATGTTTTCATTAGTCTCAATGGAGATCAAGTGTGTTTCATAGTTCTTGCATAAACACAAATTCTCTGTCTCTTTTAGTCTGAGTCAGTCAAAAGTTTGGACACTTTTACACATAAACTTGCACTTTTATTTTACCATTTCAGTTTAGAGTCATTTTGTTTACAGTCACATTAGCCCTTTGTCCTGATGAAGACAGTGATTAAAGGAATGAGAGATATTGATTAATATTTAACTTCCCCACCCATTGGTACATGGTGACTGATCATAAATATAAAGACATTTTAGAGGCAGAAAGATTTAATGAACTGTGCTTAATTTGAGCAGGGACACACATTTATGAAACTAGTCATGTGCATGAAAAACATTATATCATAGCAGTAACATGACAAGAAAGAACCATTTTTAATGTATGATTTTTGTTTATATTGCCTTTCCAATGTTAAAATGGTTTTAAATACATTATAACACCTTTTTTATGACTTTTGTTTTAAACGTTTTATGTCAGTGTTGTCAGTAAAATTAAAAAATGTTATTAACAATACCAGATCTTTTTTTTGATGGGTATATCTATATGTATATCTATATATATATATAGGAATAAAGGCCAACTGTGAGAAGTCCATGGGTACTGAATTTTTAATAAACACATCTAAAATAGCGACAGGTTGATATGCTGGAAAAATAAAGTATCTGCAATGTTACTCATTAAAAATTAATCAATTTTAAATTTTCAATAGAATAGCAACAGATATGGCAGTAGACCACATTTTTAAAAAGCTCAAATTTGAGTTATTTCTTCAGTGGTGGTACTGCCAGTATTACTCAATTTAACACCTGAATAACATAATCTGCCACTACAATAGTAAAATGACCCCTGTGAAAAGCCTCATCTTGAGATGATATATTTCTGAGATGGTTTCTTCGCTTTCAACTTAAAGCCGTGATTAATGACTCTTCCAGATAAGTCTAATGTGGCATCAGAATGCAGCTTGCTTTTTCTTTATGTCCTCATCTTCCTACTGACAGACTGCTGCAGGGAATCCATCTGAAAGCTTTGGTGTCTCCAGGAGGTCTTGGCTTTGTCTTTGTCTCATCCATTAGTGTGACCAAAGCCCTATTTTCCTGCCCAACCATGCATGAGCTCCAACCTTTCACCTCTAGCCACAGAATGCCTCTGTTAAACAAACAGTCCTGCTTGATTTATGCTGATCTAGAATCAGCCCTGTACCAGACACTGATTTTAACCATATTCTGAGAAACCCCAATACTGCCCTCAGATCAGCTGCAAATGGGTCACACATTCTACAACTCATTGACTGCTGAGCTCTACGTGACCTTGTCTGAAAAAGGGCCTTCCGTTCAAGAACTGAATACTATGTGCAACATTTAGCATGTGGCTCTGAGGGAACTCAGAATACAAATGAGTCATACGACTGCCATTCAGACCAGTTGCTACGTTGTGTAACTAATCATACTGGTCTAAGTGGTAAAATGTGACACTATCCCCAGACTTGTTTAAGTCTCTGTGAGGATTTGTCAACAGTAAAAAGGTGTAGTGACTACTCTTATTAGCCTAGTAGACTGGGTAGCAATACAATATGCATGATATATTATGCAAATATTATGCAAATAAATGATAGCTTAACAAAAAAGTGTTACTCTTATTCCTTTAAAGTTAAAGAAACGTGTTCCTCGAGTTAGATCAGGGCACAAGTGTGACGTAACTCAAATTTTAATGTAAGTCAGAACTGCCTTTAATGAAGCTGCAGAGGTTTTATTGAACAGCACTGTGGTTTATTAACAACATCATATTACAGTAAAGCATTTAGGAAACGTTGCTCCAGATAGAAATGCCCTTTTTAATGCTTCAACATTCACCACAGCAGTAAACACATTGGAGAAGTGACTTGTGGCAAAACCACACTGACGGTGACTTAGCACAGTGCACTATTAACCCCCATCTCACCCACAAATACACACGGCGAATAAAACAAACAATACAGCAATAAGAGCAAAAAACTGCGCAAATCTCCCTTCTTTCATCTCCTCCCTGCAAGCAGCAGGCTCACACACTGCATGTGCTCATCTTGTATTACTGTAAAGCATTTAGTAGGCGTTCAACTGCATTCTACTACTTTATATTATGGTAAATACAAGCATTAAAAAAAAAAACACCTGTGACGTAACCACAAATTTTTGTGGGTCAAGTACAACATTAAAAAACAAAGAAATGTACACATAATATAGGCTTACATTTTGGGCTGGCTTCCTGGGCACGCATTAAACTTGGGCTTGCATTAAGCTGCATTAGTAGTGGTGAATCACCATTGGAAATTCTTTTTACTCTAGGCTTAGACTTCATCTGGAATTCTTGTAAAGCAGCACAATAATTGAGATTGAAGTTGATGTTAATTCATTGGTTAGTGAATAGGTCCAAATTTTCAGTAAGAACAAAGAGTAGGGGGAACATTAATCTATGTTTCAGTTAACCAAAAACATTGACCATGCTAGAAAACGCTACAGCCGAAGCTCTATAAAACCTTTAGAAGTCATAATGACCATACATCAGCGTCTTGGCTTCCTTTCATCTCATATCAGCTCCAGGTTCTTGTCCTTTTTTGAAGTGGTAGGCGGAAAGCAGATACCTCAGAAGTTTCATGATGAAAACAACTTTACAATGAAGACACATCTTTTTTCAACTGCTACAAAAAGCCACTTCAGGTATCTGTGAGTACCAGGTGTGACGTGCTCAACATGTTTCCTCCATTGATAGGTTTGCTTCCTCACACCCACGCGAGAACAATTCTCTGGCGAGAAAACTTACACAGACAAGCGTGAGAAGTAGCAGTTACATGATAGAGTTCACAAATGGTCCTTTTTTTCTCCATTTCACACATTAGAAATGACCCAACACTGAGGTTTTTCATGGTTCTTAGCAAAACAATTCTTTGTTTTCCATCTGAGGAAAATGTTTTAATGACTAGAAGTGTAAATTCTAATTCAATATTTTAAATTATAACATCACTGTCCAAAAGGTAATTTTAGAATATCTTTATTGGTCCATTCATGAAGTATTTTGGACATTGGAGATATTTGTTTTTTGTACAAAGATGATATGCTCCCATAGTATTTTCTTCAATTATGCTGAATGGTAAAAACTAAAACTAAAAAAGGTTAGAAAAACGAGATTGACAATGTTTTGAGCTCATTGAATTTCACAGGGTACGCTAATATAATTAAAATATGTGTTTACATTTATTTTTATATTTTTTCATTGATTTAAAATCATATTTTACATTATTTGAAATTATATTTAAGTTACTATTTTAACTGAAAATGTACATTGTTTCTTTTTACAAATGTTTTACATGAAGTAATGAAGAATAAGAAGCAAAAAACAGCTTCTAAAACACCTATTCTAACTTTCAGTAGTAAGGCTTTACATCAGCAAAAATCTCTGGTCTTACAAGGGATCATCCCTCGTGGCTAGTGGAGCTGAGTGTGACTAACCATGACATCATCAAGAGGAGTTTCCCAATTTCCTTTGTACTTTCAATGGTGTCTCGGAGCATGTCCTTCATATCCACTCTTGAAACAGTTTGGTTTTTACTGTTTTACAGTTTCAGTTCATCTTTGCTCAATGATCTACACTAGTACTTCTCAATAAAGGTTCTTTCAAAGTACTGTTCTGTTTTTCTGGCTCTAGCAAACTCAGTGCAAACCTGAAAGGGTTTTGTTAATTAGGTAATGAGCAGTTGAATCAGAGCAGGTAAAACATTAGGACATGTTGGGAATGGTATTCCATTACCAAAATGTTTAATTGGTGTATTGCCCTTAAAGGAACAAAATCTGGAAAGAAATTATGTTTTGATGGAAATAAACCCAAAATTTGAATCTTTTTTAAGTGTTTTGGAATATTTTTGCCATAATGATTGACCCTTGGATTGCACTGAATGCCAGAATGGGTAGCACGGGGTAACTCTAGCAAGTTAGTCAACTCTATTTATTCTTATCACCTAGAAACCAGGTTCATAGGGGCAATTTGTGGCAGGGGGTAGGCGGTGGGCGGCATGGGTAGTTGCACTACTCTGGTCTAATACCATTTATTTTTTTAGGCCATTTTATAAAGTTAATGAGTGAAAAAAACGTTGAATATATCATCATTCACTACTATCCAACATGATTAAACTGACTATATTAGTGGTTTTCAAATGGATCCTCAGGGCTTCCTTACTAGCCCACATTTTTTCTTGTCTTTATGTGTTGTGGGTTGGGTTGAAGCAAAAATGTGAACTGTCTGTGGAACTCCAAGGGCTTGGCTCTCTTACTGTTACCACCACTTTTGGTCATCAGTGCAGAAACTGCATTAAATTTGCAGAAGAAACCATGTGAACTCAGTTTGAGACTTAGCTGTATTGTCTCAGAGTCTGACTTGAGACTTTCCTGTTATTGTATTGGGACTTAAGTGTCAAGACTTGAGACATACTTGCAACTCCTTTTAGCAACAGCCAAGTACACGTCTTGTTCATTTTAGGGTATAGGCATATTTTCTGGTTTTCTACTGAGTAAATGATAGATATGTGCATATCGTATATCCTATACCTCTGGCCAATCTCAACAAAGCCATGTTTTGAAGACATGATATACTACTATCATCATGTGTCACTGTTCCATTTTATTTTCATCTCATGTGAACTCTTGTCCTTTTCTTCAGGAGCTACAGAAATTAGATATCTCACACATTCGTCATGAAACCAAAAAAGACAAAAGGGGAAGGAGATATTTCCATATACTAAATGCTAATTGTGCAGTTTGCACATTGTGAGAACAAACACATTTGGAGAGAGAAATTAATAAAGCAATTATACTCATGTAAAAAAAAATTTAAACCCAGATATGACATCACTCTGACAATTAGACACAAAATAACAGGTCTCGAATAAAAAGCAAAGTGCTGCACTAGTAGAAAATAAGCAAATGAGGAAGCAGAAGAAAAGATGCAGCCAGCGAGAGAACGACTGAAGAGAGATCACTATGAATAATAGAAAGCGGGGGCAGGTCTGCTGCATTTCCATCTGAAAGGAGTTCTCCCAGCTTGGGCCACTGAGAATGGGAGGAAGGAATCTTTCTCGCCTCAGAAGCTGTCGTATATGTTAAAAGAAAAGCAGAGGAGGAATCAGGAGCTGCTTGGCCTTGCATGAACCCTAAACTCTTCAAAATCCACATCACACTTCACAACAAAGTGTTTGTCCAAGCTGTGGAATCACCAAGCTTCTCAAAATGGCTGATTTAAATAGGCCTGTTTTCTTATTGGGCAATAACTTATGGTAGCATTAGGCAGAAACTTACTATTTTTTCTCAGAAATAATTTAAGGGACAACTGACAAAAAGTCTATGTTGGGAAGAAAACCAAAAACATAATTTACATTATTCATTTTTCTGACGCTTTTGTCCAAAAGATTCCAGGTACAGAAACAATCAAGCAGAAATTCAGACATGACAACACTGATGTGAGTGTTACAAGAAATTCAACACATTCTTCTTACCCAAAGAATACAGTGTAGGTGCCACAACAGTGCAGATGATAAGTGCTATAATAATGCTGTCTGAAAGAGAAAACACATTCTACGCCATCTTTAAGTGCTTATGAGTAAACCTAAAGAGATGATAAGTGCTACAGCATAAACAACATGGTCTATTCATATATATCTATATATGAGTGCTAAAGGAGTCCAGGACATTCTTCTTTGTCATAAGTGACAGCTGAGGTTAGGCTAAGTGCTTCTTTACCTATGACGAGAAAAGATGCAAATACCATATTTATTGGCTACTATTGGAGACCAGCGCTTATTTCTATTTTTATCTTTCAATCCCGCCGTTTAATGGAAACGGGCGACTAAAAGAGACAGGCTATTATTAGAAGATATACGGTAATTATATTGTTGAAAGTAGTATGAACATAATTGAGTATAAGTGGGAAACTGTCAGATCTGTAGATTGATATTTTGTATGTGATCAAAGTCAAAGTTAAAGAAACTTTATTGCTGGGCTTAGATGCTGAGGTAGTCACGGAACAGTTGAGTCTTGAGGTGTGTTGCAAACCAAAAAACCCACCCAAATTACTAGATAGTCAATGTTATATACTTTACATGTCAGTGGTCTTAATGTTATGGCTGATTGGTGTGTATATAAAACAAACAAACTATCATTTACAGGCAGAAGTTTTTGGCCATTGATTTGTGCTCTGTGCTTTTTAACATTAAAAAAAGTAACAGTGAAAAACGAACAATACTATGAAGATGTTTCCAAAGGTTTGATAGGAAGAGTACTTCTCAAGTATGATTCATGGGAAACTACAAACAGAGTTAATATTACATAAGTGAGTTTTTCACGTTAATGACCGTTCTAGTCCAACTTGTATTCCTCCAGTGGTCAGTGAGTTGGTTGTGAAATAAGATGCAAAGAGGTAGCTGGTATAAACAGACTAATACAAAATTGATTTAAAATATGATAAAATTCTGGTTAATTCTGTGCTTTCCATATTGCTTTACTTGCTGCTAACAACTCTCTGGTTTTCTATGGCCCCAAGCACAACAGCACCCGAAGAAGAAATAATAAAGGAATGATTTACATCTACCCCAAGCTGTGAATTTTCCAAGCCTATTTGCAGATTGCTCAAAAGCACTGAACATATTCCAGGTAGTGAAACGGACTAGATTTGTGTTAACACCTGGCACCAACTTTCTACAGTAGCTATACAATTTGTAGAATGCTGTATCCTTTATATTTTTTGATGCAAAAATGTGTCCTCGATACATTACAGAGAATACATGCTGTCTATATCAAACAACCACATCATTAAAAAACTGCTAGTATGGTGATTGATGCTAATTTCCTACAAATAATATTAGCTGTAACATAAGTCTTTCTCGATTGGCCAGGTAGCAGGGGAACATCATTTCCAAAGACATTATAGTTTTCAGAAGCTTCAAAACACATCAGAATGATTTGATCTAGTCTTTAAATAAAAAACCTTTGCTCTAAACGCTCATGTAGCACCGCAGATGGCAAGTAGGCATTCTTACAACAGATGTGTAATGCCTAATGTTCTTATCTTGGCCTTTAATTTGATGAAAACAGCTAAGTTTAAAGGTGTGTAATGTTAGAACATTATAACATAGCATCATAATGTTGTTTCATGTGAGAAACTGTAAGTGCCTAAATTCCCAGTCATAAAATAATTTATTCATTATTCATTCCATTGTCACTCAGTAAGCCCACACAATGAACACTGTATAATGACCCACAACCATAAACCAGTTAAACTGGGTGTGGGACTTCAAACCACACACAGTAATACATGTGACCCATATCCCCCCTAACAACACTGAAAAGGCTTTTGTGGCCTAAATTGCAGTCCTTTATGTTAGCATAAGCAGCACCAACCATTAAAGGAAAAATCTGAATAAAAGAAAATAAATAAAACACTCCAAATGTAGCTGAACAGCCAAGTCGTGTTTTGTGTTGGACAATGTCGTTTTTAGCTTTGCACTACAGCAACAAGGCTAATGTAGCAGTTAGCATGTACGTGGCATGCCTACATCAGCTTAAAATCAAGTTAAGATAACCAGTTTCACTGTGATCTTGCTGTTTTAACAAAAATGCACAGATCGTGTTAGGAAAAACAGCAGCGGCGGCCATCTTGAAGAATGAAAGTCGTCTGTATTTTTAATGTTTTTTTTATATGTACAAATTTGCTAGTTTGTCATACATCACTTAACTGAGTGTATTTGAGATACTTTGCTAAACATCACTTCAGCATTACCAGCATTGTATTTCATTCCAAATTTTTCACAATTCATATTGCACTAGCGTCACTGTATGCACCATCCATGTTCATACATCTGAATGCCCACTGCTTTTTGTACTGTACTTTTGCCGTGTGTATAGTTTTTGTACCTACAGTATTCCTTAAAAGTGAGAACACCTCACTCATTTTTGTAAATATTTTATTATATTCTTTCATGGGAAAGATATGGCACTTTGATATAATGTAGTAGTCAGTGTACAGCTTGTATTACAGTGTTAATTTGCTGTCCCCTCAGAATAACTCAACAGACAGCCATTAATGTCTAAACAAAAAAGAGAACACCCCTAAGCAAAAATTGTGTCAATATTTTCTGTGGCCACCATTATTTTCCAGCACTGCCTTAACTCTCTTGGGCATGGAGTTCACTAGAGCTTCATAGGTCGCCATTGGAAACCTCTTCCACTCCTCCATAACAATATCACTGAGCTGGTGGAGACCTTCTATTTAAGGATGTCCCACAGATGGCCAGTCCAGCACCTTTACCCTCAGTCTTTTTAGCAAGGCAGTGGTTGTCTTGGAGGTGTTTTTGGATTGTTATCATGTTGGAATACTGCCCTCCGACTGTTTCCAAAGGGAGGGGATCATGCTCTGCTTCAGTGTGTCACAGTACATGTTCCCTCAATGAACTGTAGCTCCCCAGTGCAGACAGCACTCATGCAGCCCCAAACCATGACACTCCCACCACTATGCTTGACTGTAGGCAAGATACACTTGTCTTTGTGCTCATCACCTGGTTGCCACCACATATGCTTGACACTATCTGAACCAAATAAGCTTATCTTGGTCTCATCAAACCACAGGAAACGGTTCCAGTAATCCTTGTACTCACTTTTGTTGCCAGTGGTTTAGGGGTTGTGTGTTGAGTTATTTTAAAGGGACAGCAAATTTACACTGTTAGGGGTGTACTCACTTTTGTGAGATACTATAAATGTATCATGTGTGTAGTGTATATTGTGCAATGCTCATTTTGTAAGCTACATCTACCTCATGGCTCCAGTGTGAACAAACAACCTCTGGTCACAAACTTTGGTGGTAAATTAGATTTTTCATCAAACATCAAGACTAATGAGAGGTAGCAATGTAATGTAATGTTTCTATATTTTCACTGTAGCTTCTGTATTTTCCATTTTTTTTTATCTCATTTTTTATTGACCACTTTCCCTTTGCATGGCACTGAAGTACTGTGACAGGTGGTTTAGTCCTGCCTAGGCCAGGCAGAGCCCACAGTCTGTTTGTTCGCCGTTTGACTAGCACTCTATGTCATCAGATTAAATGCATAATTCATCTTTATGTGAACGGCTGGGAAAGGAAGGAATATGACTTCGATTTTTTTGCCCTCCTCCTCACTGTTCATTTCCCGTAGATTAATTATGCCATATCTTTGAGCGTGGGAGGGGAGTGTGTGTGTGTGTGTGTGTGTGCAGGGTGCAAGATGGATAGGCTTGCGTAAATGTGGCTGTGTGGAATATTCCAGAAGCCTCCCTCTCTGCTTCTGGAACCATGCTGCAGACGGACTACAGTGAGCGGGAGCTTGGATGCATTAATCAGATGTGTCACTGATCCAGCGAGGAAGGTTTTGCTCAGAGCTGGGAGCAAGAATCTATACACACACACACACACACACACACACACACATACACACAGTTCTGAAAACGTAATTTCCTAAAATTTAAACAAGGTAAGTATTTATCTATGGGAGCACTCTAGTGAGTACTAAATTTATCCTAATCCTCAGTACTTGTTATTACTCACTTGGTACAATTTCCTACAAGTTTTTATCCCCACTACATGGCCAAAAATATGCGGACACACATTATTTTTGTGACTATAGAATAATGTCCTTCTTGGATGTACATATCTATGACTTCAGGAAGGCCTACAAAGAAGTTTTCTTCAGTCATGGAATTGGTCCCACCCATTGTAAATGAAGAAATGGTTGCTGGATTCTTCTGTCACATCCTATAGTGGTAGTTAATCTGACATGTTTGGCCTTTAGTATTTATTTATATGTAAAAATGTAAACCATACAATTTCCAATGAAAGCTTAATTAAGAACAGTCCTAAAATAACTGCAGAGGTTTTAATAAAACTTGATTATATTAAATACAAATCACCAAAAATCATTAGGCCTTGAAGGTTCTGCTATAAAAGAGTCACACTCTGCTTGCAGTCTTACAGAGAATCTGTTTTTGGTGGATGAAGATGAACACATCTTGTCTTGCTCTAAAGTATTACCCGTACAATTTGGTGGAGGTGGAATAATGGAGGTTAAAGGTTTATCCAATAAGAGAAAGGGAAATCTTCCATGGTACAGAAGAAGTATATGTGTCCATTTGGTTTAATGTTATGTCACTTTAGAATATCTGTGGGGTTGCTATCAAGAGAACGAACCACTGTACTAGTGCATCATTGTTGTTGTTTTAAAAATAAACGAACTAAAATGAGATTCATGGGCTGTGATGCCTTTAGTAGAACATAAGATCACCCTGTTACACTAGAAGACATGGAATTATAGAGAACTGGGTGCTTCCAACTGTGTTTCAGCAGCCTGGCTGAGGCCTTGTTTCAGCATTGCATTGCCCCAGTGCATACAGTTCCTGACCTCAAGCTTTATCCACACATTTGACGTGAATTGAAACAGTAAATCACACTTTTACACATCTGCAGATGCTCTTATCCAGAGTACAGGGTGCACAGTTGGGGGTAGGTGCCTGCACAAGCCCATTTATCTAATCACTTGACTAATGCAGTGTTCCTTCCTGAGAAGAGGGCACAACATGCCTTTAGGTTCTAAATGATGCGTTTAATATGTATGTATTTGATTAGATGTTCACGTGTCCACATACTTTTGGCCATATAGTGTATATAGTAGCATGAATGTATTCGACACCATATATGGAGAAGCCCAAACACAACACTCACCCCCACCCTCCCCCTCCACACACACACACACACACAAACAAAGCATTAATTTAATGAATGCATTGCTTTCATTATAGCATGTTAGCACGTAGGCAACCGACATTATAATACTTCCTTGACTCAACAGCACTGAATTCATTCATTAACACTAACATTTACATTTTGTATGATGTTTGGATTCATCAGATGAGTCATTCTATCAAGGAAAGCTTTGCTTGCAGCTAGCAGGAGATATGCACACACACACACACACACACACACACACACACACACACACACACACAATACACACACACA
>JBBIGC010000002.1:4028530-4043971 GCA_037576955.1 Lepidarchus adonis
ACACACACACACACACACACACACACACACACACACACACACACACACACACACACACACACACACACACGCAGTATTACTGAAATGTATGCTCATCTCTAATATGAATATGAGGTCAAACAAAATCCCAACATCACTCTCTTTAACTCCCGCTCACACACGCTCTAATCACAATGTCAATCACTAGGATTAATCTGCTGAATGGAGCCATTGTGGAGTTTACTCAAGATTTCCTCAACAGATTCTGTAAACAGTTCCTCTTCCAGTGGACATCAGCCAACTCATTCTTCCACTGACGCTGATCCTGCGCCTGCACTGCGCTCTAGCTAATCCTGTTTAAGACTAGCACAAGACTAGAGGATGATGCTAGAATGATGCACATGGTCTTCTATTCAGAGCCAGACACAACGGCCCCGAGCCATGTCTGAGTATGCAGCCAAGCATACGGCGAGAGGGGCCTGGCCTGACTGCCGATCCGGCCGCCAACAACAGATCACCATCCGCAGTGCTAAGCAAGAGGTCATTGACAAATGGACTTGCTGGAAGACTGCTGTCACTCTAAGGCCTTGACGGATGATGTTTGCTCATCCAGGCTTCCAGCCACCTCCAAGCATGCAAGCCCACAATCCTGCGCTGCATACTAATTCCTACAAGCGTCTGTGCAGCTGCACAGTCACAGCCTTAAAGCTAACACGGTTAATTTGATGCACTGCTGTTCATCTGCTGCACTTTGTTTCAAGAGACCAATGAAGCTGCTTTGAAGATGTGTCTTGTCTTTGATTGTCTGTACATTCAACTAAAATACAGCGGAGGATATAATTATTTGACCCCTCATGGATTTTATAAGTTTGCCCACTGACAAAGAAATGAAGTCTGGTAGGTTTATTTTAACAGTGAGAGATAGAATACCAAAAAGAAAACTAAAACATCACATTATACAAAACATATAATTTCAACTCACATTATAAACACCAGCCTCAACTAATCACCTGTATAAAGACACCTGTCCACAGACTCAATCAATCAGACTTCGACCTCTCCACCATGAGCAGGACCAAAGAGATGTTTAAGGGTGTCAGGGACACAATTGTAGCGCTACACAAGGCAGGGATGGGCTTCAAAACCACAAGCAAGAAGCTGGGTTAGAGGAAGACAACTGTTGGTGCAGTTGTTTGAAAATGGAAGAAACATAAAATGACCACCAAGCAGCTGGGACCACAGTCACCAAGAAAACCATTGGTAACACACTAAGCCGCAATGGATTAAAATCCTGCAGTGCCGCAAAGTCCCCGGCACGTGTGAAGGTCTATCTGAAGTTTGCCAGTGAACACCTGAATGATTCAGAGAGTGTTTAGAGAAGGTTCAGTGGTCAGATGAGACCAAAATCGAGTTTTTCGGCCTCAACTTAACTCAGTGTTTGGTGGAATGTCAACATGCAACATGGATTCCTGTCATGAACAAAGTGAAGCCTAATGTGTATGACTTAGCTGGTACTATGTCATGCTTTCTTTGTACTGTGCCACCCTCAATCCTACCGCCAACCACTGTGCATGGTGGAATATTTATCCTTTTGCTCAAGTGAAACCAAGCGTCTAAAAGAAACATCAGTGACTCGCTCTCTCAAAAAGCCATTAGCACTTGTTGTGGCCTAGTGAAGGGTGGTGAATACTGATGACCAGATTTGGCGAGAGTTGGGGAGGGGTGTACCTCGCTTCCCCTTGGGTGAGTGAGAGACAGGGGTGTGGGGGAAACCAGTTTACTTAAGATTTCCCTTCTTCCCCCAAAGAACGTTAGCGTAGCTCGTCGTCCCCGTGCACTCTCACCATCCTCCACTCTCTGGATCCAGTCCCCCATCCCCCTCTCAAGGGAAATGTAAACACACACACACTTGAGCCCTCCCCATTTTGCGCTCTCTCTCTCACTCACATACTCCCTCTCTCTCTCCCCCGCTCACACACAATCAACACATCTGAATTGGCAGGGCTAGCCCATGGCCAGAGGCGACCATTTGACTGGCAGGCGAGCTTACAACCTCCACCCACCCCCCAAAACCATTCCCCTCACTAGAGAGCTAAAGTGACTCCGTCCTTGTTTACATGCTGACACAGAATAGCCAAATAGCATCCATAAGACACAATTTGGACGAAGTATACACTATTATGTTCAAAAACAGGAGGAGAGGGGCAGGGGGTGCCAAAATTAACCCACACTGACCTATATATTTGTACGACCGCCAACAACAGCTGAGGAGACAGTGGCACCAAGTTGGCGTGGGCACAGTCTGACCCCAAAGAAAGTACAGCAGTGATAACACGACGTTGCAGTATATATATTTTAATAAATACGTACCTCACACCAGAGAAAAGTGGTGATAAATCTTAAATTATAACTTGAGAATGTCTGTAATCGATGATCTTAGCGTGGGATGCTATGCAATCACTCTCTAAAACACAACATCTACACTGTGCTCATGGTATCAAACCCTTTATCGTGGTGAAGACAAACAGCCATTAAGCTTTTCAGGCTGTGTTGTCCAACACACGGAGTCTAATCACTCGAAACTGGTAATTACATGACAAAGAAAGTGAGAGAGGAGGAGGTGGAGGGTGGGGGTTGGGAGTTGGGAGTTTGTACACTTCCCTTGACAATGCAGCAGTTTCAGTTGTGGAGCCCCACTGTATCTGTGAACACACACTGACCTTGTGCAAGGAACAATAAGTGAATGCTGTGTTTTGTCTCTCCAGGGCCACAAGAGTTGCAGCTTTTGGGGCCACACCAATGTTCTGGTGCCATGTGCTCTCCCCTTGAAACATTTATGCATTTGTGGGTTTTTTTGCAGGCCGGTCCGTCTTTGTCAGCGGAACAACCTCCGCAAGGTTAATTATACAAGACAAAGGGAGTGTGTCAGCTTTGAAAACATCCTGCCAGAAATGTTCCCCATAGGCCTTAAAACGGACAACATACTTTTAAAGCACGGGATGGACAAAATAATAGAAATAGTGTGTTATATTTTAGGAATCCTATATGGACAGGGTGTCATTCTGGGCATCATACATGGACAGGACAAAAATAATAAAAACAGGACATCATATTCTGACATTATACATGAGGTGGACAAAATCATAGAAACAGGCTGACACATTTCAGGGGTTTTTATGTGGATTAGAAAAAAATCATGGAAACAGTGTCAGGGCATCTAACATGGACTGGACAAAATAATGGAAACAGAGTGCCATATTGTTGGGCTCATACATGGACAGGACAAAATAACGGAAACAGGGTGTCATTCTGGGCCTCATACACAGACAGGACTAAGTAATGGAAACACGGTGTCATTCCGGGCATTATACACAGAGAGGACAAAATAATGGAAACACAGTGTCATTCCGGGCATTATACACAGACAGGACAAAATAATGGAAACACAGTGTCATTCTGGGCATTATACATGGACTGGACAAAATAATGGAAACAGTGTCATATTCTGACCGTCACATATGGACTGGACAAAATGATCAGAACAGTGAGTTATTCTGGGCATCAAACACAAGGTGGACAAAATAATGGAAAAGGGTTGTCATATTCTAGACACCATATACTGTACATAGTGTACAAAAACAATCACATCCTGCAGTGAATTGCTTGTAATTTGCTGAAATTGTGACAAACAAACAAGGGAAAATCGGCTCAGGAAAGACAAACTCCAGATGAAGACGGAAAGCTTACTGACAAGGACAAACCGACACAAACAGGATAGTTACTGGGGGAAAAATCAGTCTGAATATAGCTCCCCTGTCTGAACCACACCTGTGTATGATTATATTGATTAAATTGTATCTACAATAATACTGTATATGACTGTTTCAAGATTACAGCATAGTTTACAGTAAGCTGGCATTCTGGAGATCACCTAGAGGTGATACAGACAATATTAAAAACACAAAGTGATATAATAAGAGCATGAGTGAAACCAGAGGAAGAGAGTGTAAACGCAAGCTTGTACTTTTACAACATCTGGAGGCTTTTTTCTTTTGCAGCGTCAATGGAAACCATATTGTTGCTTCCAGATGTTCAACAGATCAGCCGGCTCATGTGGATCATGTTGTTATTTGGGTACAACCTGCAGTATTGTTCATAAGGTACCATTTGTTTGTGCTGCTGGTGCACAAACATGTATTAAATGATTGTCTTGTGATTGTACAACTGCATCTTCACAGATTTTACCCTGATTCTAATCACTAGTGCCATATTGGCACTAGTACAGGCTCCAGAACCACCCACAACCTTGGGTAGGATAAGCAGTTCAGAGAATGAGTGAATTCATGGATGTAAAATAAAGCAAAAGATGAGATGCTACGATGTTATCATGGTCAAGGGTCATTTAAATACCTTTGACAGAGGTAAACCAACAGTAGTGCCCAGCAATTCTCAGTGATAACATGAAGAATTTTATTTAAAAAATATTTTTCATTGCTTTATTATTCTATTATTTTACTTTTACTATATTATCATTATTGATAAATTCAGTCATATTTT
This sequence comes from Lepidarchus adonis, assembly GCA_037576955.1. Taxonomy (NCBI): domain Eukaryota; kingdom Metazoa; phylum Chordata; class Actinopteri; order Characiformes; family Lepidarchidae; genus Lepidarchus; species Lepidarchus adonis. The sequence continues at coordinate 4,033,067 of JBBIGC010000002.1, forward strand.
ACAATAATGGCAATATAAAATTTTAACCCATCAATAAATATTTTTTAATAGTTTATTTTTTGTTTTATTAATAACAAAATTTTTAAAATAAAGAGTTAAAAGTAGAGATTACATTAATTTTCACAAGATTATCACAACAACGATCTTCTGTGATGTGTTAGCATTAAGCTAACATTGCCACACATTCCTTTTCCCACACTGCCCTAATGCTGCTTAAGACAGATATCGCCTAAATTTAGAAAATGTTCTTGTAAGATAGTCAAGAGACACATTCTTAAGGACACATGTTGCAGTTTTACAGGGAACCCTTAAATAAATCTTCACTACATTACCATGGTAACAAGAGTGTTAACGTCCATGTGCCCTCTTCTGCTGTGTTAGCATTAAGCTAACATTGCCACACATTCCTTTTCCCACACTCTGCCTTGATATTGCTTACAGTCTTCATGATTGTGTAAGATATTCCATTAACATTCTTCCTTTTTAAGCTGTAGTTTTACCGAAAAATAAATCTTCCGTAAGTCTACTTGATGATATGAAATTATGAATAATAATGAAGGAGCTTTAGAGCATGTTAGCTGTTTAACAGGGTTTCGGCAGATTTCAACAAATTATATTTAAGACATTTTAATACCATTTTAAAGACCATGATGAATTAAATTTAAGACCAATTTCACATCCACTCTGGTAAAAAAGTAGAAAGGATATAAAAGAAAATATGAGTCCTAGTATTACTGACAAAATAAATTATTCACATTGATCTCCTCACTTCTGCACTCAAGAACAGTGAAGAGACAGGTGACAGTCCTGGGGAAAACCTTCTAATCCTTGCGAATTTTAACTGTGGTTTTATATTTGTTTGACTTTACTGCCTTTACACAAAGTTTAGCAACAGCATTAGCATCTTCTTGCTCAATGTGCAGTGGGCATCACATTGTTTTTAACTGGTTTTAGCCAAACACTTACTGCATCATTTTCGAGCCAGCAAGTTAAACCTACAGACTAATGTACAGTTAAATAACTGGACCTTAGAAAACCACATGAAACGTCACATTACTTTTAAAAAACATCCATCTTCATCTACAGAGCAGTTTGCAGTTTATATCAGCTATCAGTCACAGATTTAGTCGTATTACAGCTTCACCTGGATGAAAAGAAAGAACAATGAACCAATATACACTGAGCCATCAGATAATTTTCAGTTAAAAACATGTACATGTTGACAAGACCTAAACTCGTAACTTAACCTTTACGTTTTAAGACATTTTAAGTTCAGACTTATAACCTGAAATACAGTCTTATATCCTGACTTTATCATCTCTGTCGTGTCCATCTGTAATGGTTTAGTCCAAAACTGGTTAAGAAATAACCAAGTCATGGCTGATTTAACAATAAAAACCCAACACACCATGTGCTCCTGCTCTTGATTCATATGTTCATGTTTCAGGTGTCATGGATGGGTTAAATGCGGAGTGTATTTGTTTATAAATGGATCCAACACTAATGACTCACTGATGCTTCCCAGCCACTGATGAACATCCTTGTCTAGCTTCCTGTGTTTCTGCGCTCAAAATAAAAGCTCTTTAGAGTTGAAATTACGAAATCATTTAGTACAGGGGGCAGCCATGGCCTAATAGTTGAAGAAGATGGCTTGAGACTGGTTGCTGGTTCAATCTCTAGGACGCGCAGGGTAAATGTGGGTGGCGTGAGGGAGCAAGCAGTGATGTTCCTCTGCCAGAACCAGGGCTGAAGTGCCCTTGGGCAACACCCCTAATCCCAAACCTAGCCTCGGGTGCAGGTGTATTCCTGCTCTTGATTTCTGGGTGTCATGGGTGGGTTAAATGCGGAGGACAAAACAAAATAAGTGTGACTTTTAATAAATAAATATTTTAATATGGTGGTAGATTCGAAAAGAATTCTATTAGGATTACAATTTCAGTATTTAAGTATCGATTACCCACCCTTACCATTCACAGTAGTGTTTTTTAGTAAACAGGTGTAAATACAGAAATGTAGCGGTTGTGTGGATTTTTGAAGACTAGTGAATATGGTGCATAACTAACCTGAGAAAAACTCTCAGCATGATTATATCAACCCTCAAAGCAATGTTTAATATGTTAATACCATCATAATCATCCAGTTCAGAACCAGGCATGCAAGTGTGTATCAGGACAGGCAATGTTCATTGCTCATACTTTCAAACACTGCGGAAGAGAAAGCCCTACAGGACGATGGTGGGTTTCCTTCACCCGCCCTGAGACAATGCAATTGAGAGAAAATGATGCTTCATCAACATTTCTGTCTGCATTGAAAGGAAGACCACGTTCCCTGCTTTCAGCTAGGGGTTAGAAAGAACATTTTATGAATATAGGATCTGTATTCAGGTGAAGGTAAGTACTGAATGAAAAAAAAAGCCAATTATCACATGTGAGAGACATACAGCATATCATCACCTTCTCCAGAGTGACCCACACCACCCAGGACCCTTAAATGAGTCATCTCCCAGAGGCACGGAGGTACTTTCAAACGTCTCCGGGATGGCCAAGTTTAGCAATCGATCTTCATGAAAGTTTAATGCCGAGAGGCCCCCGAACAACTGCCTCTCCCGCCTGTCGCCCTCCTTGCATCATCTTCGGTATCAAATGCCATTCCCCAATTATCCCCCTGCTCATTAAACAGTAATCCCCCTCATTAGCAGCTGTTTTGCTGAAGTTTGTGACGCAGAAAGTCATTTCTCTGCTGCGCGATGCAACTCTACTAATTGAGAAGGCAAAGAGCCATTAGGAGAAGCATATGATTACAAACCGATTTTAATTTAGAGATTTCGTTCCAGCGCCCAGTGCTCTTGGTTACGACCATTCAGGTTTCTGTTCTAGCTTCCCCAACCTGGAACACCCCCCAACCTCACAAGAGGAAAGTGTTAGATGCACCATAATGTGGAATGTTGAGGACCACAGGACAATTGTTACCTTTGGCTCAATATACCATGTTGAAGAATGTTCTCTGCTCTGGAAGGAGGCGCTTTGGGTAATAATATATGTGCTGTGTGGTGGTAGCTGCATGTTGAAACTTGCTGCTGAAACCAGCTGTAACTGGTAGGTGGCTATAAAACAAAAACCCCACCTCACCCTATCAGCAGGGTGAATTCTAAAGAATGGTAGATAGAACTGCACACATCTGACGAGTTAAAGCAGTGGTCCCAGTCTCCAAGAACGAACGTCCACTTGAGACAAAGTTCTATCTGGTTTGGAGATATTGAGATTTCAAAAAGCAAAACTGATACAAAACTTTTAGTTTTCGAAATAAAATGCTCAAAATTGTGTACAACTGTAAAAAAAAAAAGACCTCACAATTCATTGATAGAATGATTAGGATGATCAATTTGTCATATAATAAGAATATGTCATTTAATTTGGCACCTTGTAATTCAAAAAGGTTGTATTCTAGGCCCTTACATAAGCAAGCAGTCAACATACGAGCTAAACCACACCAAGAATGTGGACTGACTGGTGGTCCCCGACTCCTCCAAAAAGAAAAGAACATTGCATGAATACATGGGAGTGTAACGTAGCCATTAGCAACATACCACTGTCATATCTTCACATTATCTGCATGACTAAACGTGAAGATGCAAAGTTATTCAGGGTTTAATGGTAAATGTGCTGAGTCAGCTCTTTCACAGTGGTGGTGAATGGAACCAGTCGTCTACTGGCTCTAAAAGCTCCCTCGCAGGAACCTACAAGACTTCAAACGTCCATCTACCCATCCATTATCCAAGCTGACAAGCCTGACTATGGTTGTGAGGGGGGCTGGAGCCTATCCCAGGGCAAAAGGTGGAGAAACACCTTGGACAGGTCACCAAACCAGTCCAAAATGGCGGAGAGTTCCTACAAGGAAATGTACACTTTACAACGATGATGAATATTACTTTTAAAATATGTGCAGGTTCATTTTGGACAGTCAATCAAAATGTTCAACATTGCAACCCCTGGTTCCTATCACCAAAATTGAGTATTTTTCTCAACAATGAACCATTTTACCCCAAACTACTCATTTTGTATATATTTGAGCCACTTAAAATGACAAAAATGCTACGTTTTTTAAAAGTTGATGTACTTTTACCTAATTTGTGTCACAGTAGGTCAGAAAAGCACTGCCAAAATCTTTTGGCAGGACGAAATGGACCTCCTAATGTCAGCTGGTCCATTACATTAATGTTTACACTGATTGTCAAAAGGACGTCACTGTTTCTATGGTGCCAATCCATTAAGCGTGGCATTGGCCAAACACTGGATGCAAGCCTAAATATAGAGTAAATGTGTTTTGTTGACCCCATCCCCCATCAGTAGGTACGTCCTGCAACTGCCCCCTGCCCCCATAGACGACAACAACAGATGCACAAACACATGAAATGACTCTAGATGACCCTAAGTGCATGTTTATCTTCAATATAGCTTTTTTTAAACCTTTCTTTTGGGTAAAAGAGCAAAAGAACGCAAAGACGAGTATTTTCCTTTACATTTTAATTGAAAAATACTTCAGGATTCACCTTTTGACTGTGTAATACAATAATCTTTTTGCAATACAGTGTTGAACTCTACTGTTTTGGTAAGAAAAAGTGCTAAGTGGTGGACTGCATTGCAAGCATGTGGATGGCAGGATCCTCCACCACATTATGATGTCTTCAGTACGCCAAAGTCCATGCGCTAAATGAGACTTTATCTCTTCTGCAGGCCTGAACTGCAGCATCTCCAAACCATCACCCACTCACTCGCATACACACGCACATCAGAAGTCAACGGGCTTGTCCTCGAAGTAGAAATGAATCAAGCAATCCATGAAGAGAAACTGTGGTGTAGTTTTTTTCACAGTGCTTAAGTGGAGATCTCCTTCAGGCCTTCGGTACGACAGCGAGGCTACTGGGATAATTGGGAAAACTGACAGCAGCAGAAAAGGGACCAGCCCTTCGGAAGTTTTTCAGTGTTCGGTTCTCAGATTTGCAGTTCATTTTTGGGTTTCCGCATGCAGCGCAAAGCCTAACAAGCCACCGCCGACCCAAACTCAAATCCAGCCGAAAGCAAAGAGAAGAACCCCCCAACTTCAACACCGTTGGCCTACCCAACACACCAGGGGCTACAAGCACAAATAAAGGCATGGCCAAGGAGAGGGGGAGGTTTAGGCCAAAAAACGCCCAACCTGACCCTCGGTTATCGCTTCTTCTTCTGCTTGAGGGCCTTCCTCCTCTTGACGATCATCTCGTAAAGCTTGTCCATGCCCTCGTGCAGACCCTCTCCGATGATGGCGCAGGCAGGCTGGATGTGGTACGAGGTGGACGGGGTCAACTCGCTGAGAGCCAGCTGCTTCTCGATGTCGGCCACGGGCAGGGACCTGGGCAGGTCCTGCTTGTTGGCGATGACCAGCAGTGGAGTGCCCTGGTTCTCGGCGAACTTGGTCACCTTGTGCAGCTCCGTCTTGGCCTCCTCCAGACGGTCCACGTCCACGGAGTCCACCACGTAGATGATGCCGTCCGTGCAGCGGCTGTAGGACTTCCAGAGGGGCCTCAGCTTCTCCTGGCCACCTACGTCCCAGAAGTGGCAGCTGATGCCCTTGGCCGCGCCGTTGCTCAGCTTGATCTTCTCGGCGTTGAAGCCAATGGTGGGCACCGTGTTGACAAACTCGTTGAACTTGAGTCTGTAGAGCACGGTGGTCTTGCCAGCCGAGTCCAATCCCAGCATGACAATGTGGAGAGACTGGAAGGCGGAGATGTTTGAGAAGCTGTTCCCCATTTTTTGGGGGGGAAGGGGTCCTTTTGGAGCTCTCCTTGCTTTTGACAGGGTCAGATCAGCCCTGCAGGTAGCAGAACAGTGGAGGCAGTCATAAATAAGGCAGAGGCTCGTTTTTCCCCTGAACCCGTAGAGAAAATGTCCTTACTCCTTCAGGTGGAGAATGATGGTGCTACTCCAGTGTCGCAGTGAGGCACGGCCACCCGGAACCAAGGCTCACATTAGCATTCTCCCCACGACCACCTTAAAATGCCATTGCGACACCACCTCCACCACCACAACCCAGCTCTGGCTCGTTTTCCAACCCGACCGGTTCAGTGGAGCACCGCCCGTGTCGTGCTGCGTCCTCCTCCTTGCTGCCTCAAAGTCATTCCTCACAATCCACGAGCAGCAGCTTTTCACCGGACACGCTCACATAGTGCTCCTGCGCCGTCCTCGCGCTGCGTCCTCGCGCCGCGTCCTCGTTCACGAGGCAGTGAAGAGCAGCAATATCAGGGCGATTTCCACACGCGCTGCCTCCACCTCTGCGCTCAGCCTGAGCGAACGTGCGCGCGCTCGCTGCCTTCAGCGCCTAAGCTCCGCCCACAAGCACGGGGGGAACAAACGGCGCGAGACCCCGCCCCTCCCTCCTACACTCTGATTGGCTGTCAGCTAATATTTACAAGCAGTCAGCCTTGCGTTATGTCAGCATTGTATTATTTACGTGTTATTTTCAACCGATTTTATACGCTACATACACGCGATTGGGATTGGCTAGTAGGAACACGAGAACTGCACTGGGATTGGCTAGTAGGAACACGAGAGCTGCACTGGGATTCGCTAGTAGGAACACGAGAGCTGCACTGAGATTCGCTAGCGGTGGGTCCGAGTTCTACACTAAGATTGGTTGACGGGCTGTTTTGCGCTGGGATTGGCTTACACCGGTGGGAGGAGGCGGGGCATGTTGAGAGAGGGGAGAAAAATAACATTGGGTGATAACATTAAAGTCTATCAAAATCCAAAGCAGTTTTGAAAGATTGCGGTCATACATAAATATAAAAAAATAAGTGTGTGAACGTGTCTTACACTGTAACTGAAATACTGTTCTATCCGCCTGTGAAGGCTCTATAAGGTAATACGAGTCTACAAACCTTATTTCTTTTTTATTCTATGTAATGATTATTTTATTTCTGTAAAACACATTGAATCTCTGTGTATGATAATGTGCTGTATAAATGACTTTGCATTGACCATTATTATTTTGCCGTTGTTGTTAGTAATAGTAATTATTAAAAGCAGTATTTGGTAAGCAGTGATTCTGGTGCTCAGTGTGTCTATTATCAATAACAGGCAACACGTTGATTGTACAATAATACAGAACGAAATATTTAAATACCGGAATATTATAAAACTGCATAGAGCTGCACCGCCCCCTGCTGGAAGGAGTCCTTTTCGCACGTGTGTTTTCTGAGGAGCTATTCCCCTTAAAGAGGGTGAACACACGAGCAGGGTTGTAGCAGCCAAATGAAAACCTGTGTGTATGTGTCTGTTTGGTGGGGTGTTTCAAACAGAGCAGTATTAACATTTTGTACAACGGGGGCTCCTCTTTGGGACTGGTCTAGACCCATATGCACCAATGAATCCTGGGAGCCCTCTCACTGTTCCTGTGTGGTTCTGTTTGTCACGCTCTGGTATTGTCCTTTCACGGTTCCTGTGTGGTTCTGTTTGTCACGCTCTGGTATTGTCCTCTCACGGTTCCTGTTTGGTTCTGTTTGTCACGCTCTGGTATTGTCCTCTCACGGTTCCTGTTTGGTTCTGTTTGTCACGCTCTGGTCTTGTCCTCTCACGGTTCCTGTTTGGTTCTGTGTGTCACGCTCTGGTATTGTCCTCTCACGGTTCCTGTTTTGTTCTGTGTGTCACGCTCTGGTTTTGTCCTCTCATGGTTCCTGTTTGGTTCTGTGTGTCACACTCTGGTTTTGTCCTCTCACGGTTCCTGTGTGGTTGTGATTGTCTCATGTCTTTGTCATATCTTGATCCATCTGTTTCTCATTGTTTCAGTATGTTCTGCAGGTGGTCATGGCTTTGTATTAGTATTTATACCTGTGTTTCAGTCCGTAGTTGTTGGATCTCTGTTGTGCTGTTCTTGTTTCAGTAGTCGTTATCTGTGGTTCCCTTGTTAACATATGGGATTATTTCGGATTGTTGGTATGTCATGTTCTTTGGAATAATTGTTATCAAATTTATTTACTTGCATTGCACATGCTTCCTGCCTTTAAAAGCACGTTGGCACTTGCTTGCCTTCGGTCCTGGCTTCTCCGAAGGCTCATTTCCCCTTTAAGATGTAATTTAAAGCAACAGCACATTACAAACATTGTGAATTAAAAAGTTTTATTTTTTATTTTGATACAACACATATGTAAACAGGGACATAGAATACTTACATATAGTAAAGAAAGATTAATTAAATATACAATATTCATTGGTGATGTTTTAGGTCCACGGGCCATGTTATTTAATACAGACAGCCGAAAAGGTTGTGTGCTAAAGAAACCGAATTTTAAATAGTTTGTTACTACAGTCAAACTTCATTCGCTCGCCCCAATTGGTCGAGGCTCTAAATTTGCGAGCTGGCATAATGGGGTAAGTACATGGAAGGAAATCTGTCCTGCAGCCTTTCAAGGCGAGAGGTGGGGTTGGAGAGCTAATGAGGGGCGAGCTAACAGGGTTTGACTGGAGGATTTTATCTAGAAGAACATTAGCAGCTTTAAGCTTCGTGCATCTTATCAAACAATGTGAACTCAAATGGTCATACCTGCCCTGTGCTGAGAAGAAACACACACACACACACACACACACACTCCTGTCTCTGTGGGGTCCATGTTCCACATCTAACTTATCTCACAACTGAACTTTTTAACGTTTTTCACACAAACACTGTTGTAGAAAAGTGGCTGAGGAGCAGCACAATGCCCTCACAACATCTAAATGTTTTCATCTAGAGAAATCTTGTAGAAGTGGTGATGAAGTATTCATCTGTCTACCTGTAGCTGCTTAAAAATAATTACCTTACTGAGTTACAATCAAATATCTGCAGCAAATCTCTGCATTTGGAGAAGATTGAGGTTCTGCTTCAATTCAAAGCTCCAGACAATAAACAGAACTAAGGGTGTTGCGATATACTGTTGTTGAAGATAACCATGATATTTAACAAGATACTGTGCCAACAATGTGTTTCCCACTCCAGAAAGCTCCAGAGACGCCCCAGGCACATTTATATCTAAAGTCTGACTTTGGCTTTTAGAACATTGACAAGCAGAGCACGAATAAATCTCTGCACGTCTCTTTCCCACACTTGTTTAGTAGCGACGAATGAAGCCTACGAGCGAACCCGGTCAACGTGAGTAATAAACAAACATCTCTGGAGAGCTTCTTTGAAAAAGAGGAAAGAACCAGTAAGGCGTGTTTCATTAGGAGCAATGCATTGTGGACTATGTAGTGTCTGGTGCAGGAAAATACAGTCTAATGCAAATGTTTGGCCACCCCTTGATAACTGATCATTTTTAATTGAAACAACATTAACACAGCCTCTCTAAGACATGGAATTTTTTTTTTAGCAAACACTGATGCATAGTTACTTTTTATGCCATAAATTGAACAATAAATAAATAAAAACATTATTATGCCACTGTGCAAAAGTTTCGGCACCCTAAGAGTTTCAAAGTCTCAGATTCTCAGACCTTTATCAGCTCATTAGATGTGACGCAAAACAGGACAATCTCTGTAAAGAGACTTTCTGAGACTTTTCCTGCTACAGAAATAAAGTTGAATTGAACTGAAAGAATTTAGTAAAAGTGTGCTGCCTCTAGGGGGTGCACAACACAAAATCTGATGGTGAAAATAAAAAATAATTTTAAACATCTGTGTGTAAAATTGTGTAGTCAGAGATTTACATCTACATCCTCTACGCCCATGGACACGGCACAGTTACACTGTTTCAAGTGTATAGCATCTTGATAGAGTATTGCATACATTCATAATGAAGGAATTAATGTTTCATATAAAATGAGCACAGTAAATGTAATTAACTTTGCTCACAACTCACCTGGATCAGCTCACCTGTTAAGTGATGAATTTAGAGGGTGTATATTAATACACAAACTGCGAAACTGTGCTAAATATCATGCCCCATGGACTACAGCTGTGCACCTTGCTTGAAGCTTGAAGATGAACTTCTCTGACATTTGCACACTGGATTCTTGTGCGAGTCTCAGAGCTTATATAAAACAAAAGTGAAGAAAAATAGGTAAGAGAAGATAAAAGACTGGAAAGCACACTACACAAGAGCTTTTTATATTAAATTGTAGTATAAAGTTCAATGAATGAAGTGCAAAGAAATTACTTTACATGAATAATTAGTAATTCACAAAATTAGTAATAACTCACAAAAGAGTCCGTTCTTTCGGCTCCCAAACTCCTCAGACTTTGTGTTGCTTACACTTTTTTTTTTTTTTTTTTACCAAAAATAATGTCAAATTGTGTGTGTAATGAATTACTAATGGACAAACACATATTACATTAAATATTTTTGGTTTATAAGGCATATTATAAACAAGAGGTGATATTGTTTGGAGGAAGTGGCGTAGACAGGAAATCCGTCATTTCGGCTTTCAACGCTGAGGGTCTAAACTTCCGGTTTAGTAGCTCCGCCCATAATCTGAGTGTCATATTAGACACTGATTTATCACTCAGTGTCATTGTGTCAAAGTTATACTTTTTACAGTTGCGGAACATCACCAAATTTAGGCGAATCCTCACTATACAAGACGCAGTAAAATTAATACATTTGTTTGTGAGCAGCAGACGGCACTATTACAGCGCGTGGGGAAAACTGCAGCCAAATTACTCACCAGGAACCATGAACTCCAGCATATAACTCGGTTCTGTTCTCTCCACTGACTCCCGATTAAGTACAGGGCTGACTTTAAAGACGCCCTTGTTACCCATAATGCACTTAGAGGTGTAGCACCAACCGAATGAATACGTCTAAATCTCTAAATATGCTACCTCCTGGTTCTCTCTCTCTCTCTCTCTCTCTCTCTCTCTCTCTCTCTCTCTCTCTCTCTCTCTCTCTCTCTCTCTCTCT
>JBBIGC010000002.1:4044071-4058903 GCA_037576955.1 Lepidarchus adonis
ACAGCAGCCAATCACAGACGAGTATCACCACCAAACAGACAGAGGGATGATTTTAGTCGTGATGTTTTATCTTCTGTATAAATAAATGTGAAGAAGCTGTAAATACTCATCACTATTCCGTCTCTAAGGAGAATCCAATAAACGCCTGTCTCTATTAAACGCCGGGTCGTCCAAATCATTTTTTGAATCAACGCTGGGTCTGCTATTGGAAGATATACTGTATATTGCCTTCATGCCCTGCTTGCATCAGCGAGCCTTTGGTGCCCATGGCCCTCCTGCTGAATCCTTCCTTGCCATCGGAATAAAGTGGCATTGGCTCAGATCCTTATGCTCACACTGCTTTTTTCCTGCTTCTAGCACTTCAACTTCAACAACTGACTGTTCACTTGCTGCCTATTGATCATCTGTACATATATTCAATTTTTAATATAAATACATTAAGTGATTTTTAGTTCAATACATCCAGTGCTGATGAAGCACTAGCTACACAGATTTCAGTCAAATTAATCAATCAAATTGGTTCCGTTAAGACCAATCTGCTTCTAATCCAGATTCCTGTTTGCTTCCTGCGATTCCATGGCCATAGAGATGCTATAAACTGACAATATCCTAAACCTGTGACAGTGAGACACAGCTTCAGAATAAAGCTGTAATAAAGTATGTGATATAGAAATATTTTAAAGTGGAAAATGAAAACAAATGCATACACAGCTCTTGGCAGTTTATCAACTCAAAAAAAAACCAAAAAACATAAGTATGTGTTTGGTGATGTACCTGAAAAAAAGGAAAAGTAGCTTTTAAAGAATTTTTTCAAAAAATCTTTTGTGAAGGAAGTAAGTACACCCTTAATCTCTAGCTAGTTAATGCCTCCGCTAACAGAAATAGCTTCTTGAAGGCACTTAGCATAACGGCCCACAAGTTCCTGACATCAGGCTCCAGAGTTTCACTGCTCTTCCATGAAAGATTCCTTCTGCTGAGCTCAAGATGTTTGAGGGTTTTCTTGTATGCACTGTCCTTTTTTAGATCTCATACAACATTTCAATGGGGTTCAAAAGCATCTTTTCTTTTTTTGAGCCATTCCTTGGTGGAATTGCTACTGTGCTTACAATCCTTATCCTGTTGAAAGATCCACTTCTAATGGCTTCTCATTATTTTCAAGCAGTCTTGACTTTTTTCAAATGACTGTACACGTTATTATTATAGTGAAAAGTTTAATAAAATATCGAGTCAATTGAGAAATTTGAATTACCAGAACAAACCTTTCTTACCCCATAAAATGTATTGTTTTTTATTAGGGCATTGTTAATGTTTCTGAAATATAAAAGAACATATAAATGCTACACTTGGTGTGTAAATATGTATATAAATGTGAGCTTTCATTCATTATTAAAATACTTAGATTGGATATGGAGTAAAGCAAAGATTTAAACATCTGCAAATCCATTGCTTTTATTGTCTTTAGAATGGAAGTGGACTAGGGCATACCTCCCCTGCTTTGGAGATTCTGTTTAGATGCAAACAATGAAAAAGGAAACATCTGTGGAGCTAAGATTCTGGACAGAAAGACACCCACTGGCCTTCTTCCATCTTCCGCCAATACAGAACACAGTGCTAATCAAGAGTCAGGTCACACAGATGAGACTTCAAGGTGTTCTACTGGACATGGATCAAAATTAAGTGTCAATATTTTACTACATTTGCAGGCCAATAATAAAGCCTTTCATATGAACATGTTGCACAATTAAAAAGAAACGTTCTGAAAAAAATCTTAAAATCCTAGTAAAGAGATAATGCTTTAACATTTCCCTTGCAATCGATCCATCATTTCCCTTTTAAATGATATTGTAACGTGGAATAAGCATGAAAGACAAATTAGTTTTATATTCATACATTTACATTTTAGCTAGAGTTATTTTTTTCCTTGACTTTTTTATAACCTGTCAACTATTTATAGCTCACATCATCTGAAAGACAATCGCAATAAATAACACACAACTATTTGTAGATGAGTTCAACCCAACCCCTAATAACTAGCACAGCACACAGCAAGAATCAAAAAATTATAAATGCATGGATGGATGGATGGATGGATGGGTTGAACAGGGTGGGTTGAGTGGGTGGATGAATGGATGGATAGATAGAGAGCCTGTATCCAAAATAGAAAAGCCTAATAAATACACCAAACCCCCACCACCACAACAACCTACAATATTACAATATTACAATACAATAATTTCTAGACCAAAATTTCAATGAACTTTGCATAAACACCACCAACAATATCTGGCAGTAAACACTGACTTAAACGCCAGGTTGATACGTGAAATCGCACAGCAAGACAGTGGCTTATTACATATTACATAATACATATTACAGTATTATTTTTATTTCTAAATGGAGACGTTTGTATATTGTAGTCATTTGCCGTTATGTTAGCCTTAAGGCATGGGGCAACATAAAGGCAATTTTGTGTTTTGTTTTTCAGTGTATGGTATAATAGCCAATGTACAAATCTAGAGCAATGACAGTGGCACATGTAAAATCAAATGCACTTTTCACTGTTCTTTTCTTTTGTGAAGCTGCGCAGATAACAGGATTTCTGACACAAAATTTTCCACTCGTGTGTATAAACTAGTTGATGTCTCTCTCTCTTTCTTTAAATTCAGCTTTTGACAATAGAATGGAGGCAAATAGCATTATCACACATAACATATGGAATGTTGCTTTGGTTTCACTTCACTTAAACAGCATAAAAAGCTTCAGCTATCATTCACAACCACGGCTCACATCCTGTCATTATGATGAACAGAATGGTACATATCAAAGAGCAAGATTACTAGAATAGCACCTACAGTATCTGCTCCTTGGTTGGTTAAAAAAAATGACTTTCCTTAAGGAACATCCTGTTACTGGGTCCTGTAGCTCCTTCCAAATCCTGTTGACACAGGACGTGTGTATATACACGTGTGTGTGTGTGTGTGTGTGTGCTTTCTGGTAGGTTGCTATGCCACACAGCTTAAACAGCACTGAGATGTCAGGTCTGAAATAGCAGATGTGTTCTCAGAGATTGGTATTGGGGCCGATCAGTTCATTTTTAACTGTTTGGGATCAGCTAGAGTGTGAACGAATGAAAGCACGATCCTTTGTTTCATGTCAGTCGTCACACAGGTGCTGTAAGTAGAGATTTGTGATAGAGCACAATTCTAATGTCAACAGTGTGGAAATGTTTTACACTGGAAAGCGAAAGCAGTCAAGTTGCCACATGTAATATTTGCAAAAGCGAACGTTTCGCAAGGTGAGCTCCATTTAATACCACCAATTTGATACAGCACCTAAAAAATAAACATCACTGAGCTCACTCTGATAAATCAGGAGACTGTACCAAAGCCACATTCACTTGGACATGTTTTAAAGGAGAAATGTCCTTGAGAAAAGTAAAAAAAGATCAGAGAGGGTCAATTAATGAATCGCTTTGGATGACCAGCTAATCAATGTGGCAGAGAATACTGAAGGTCTTTTGGAGGCATGACATGCCCGACCCACTACATTTCAGACACAAGGTTTGAGAAAAACTACAAGGTGCTTTTTTTTGTGATAATTTTGTAAATATTTAGCACATCAGTTTCTTGGAAGCACTAGAAGGAAATGGCTTTTTTTGTCCAAGTATTTCCCCAACGATAGGTCAACCCACATTATAGGCCCCATTCTATAAGCCATAGAAACGCTTATTTATGTTTTAAAAATCTAAGATAAGCCCCATGTTATTAGCCGCAGTGTTACTGAATTGTCTGATCTGAAGTAAAGGCACCTGACTTCAGCCCTGGAGTCTTTGCAGCTCTATACTGGTAGTGACATTATACCGTAGTTGAGCATAAACAATTAAAGTGATACAATTTTGAAATTACTGATATCATGCTGCAATACAAGAACTACGCTGCAGAAATTAAGCTCCAGGTCGTTGCTTTCACAAAGCAACTTCTGATGAAAGCAACAGTACAGGTCATAACTGACGATATTTACGGATCTGATTTTGAAAGATTTGAACAAAGTTAAGCCTAATAATATTAGCATTTAAGTGTTGCAAATTTTATACTGAGGAATTTATATGTAGACAGATGATTGACATCGCTGTACTGCAGTTCCCCACCCTCCAGTCATTAATTTTTTTAAAAAAAACTCATCGTTTTCCAGCCAACAATAAACTTTTTTGTCTTTTATTTCTGTTAAATTGAGCTTTTTCCAGCTTGTATTGTACACTAGGAAGTAAAGTAATGCAGCAAAGACCTGAAAAAGTTTAAGAAGTGCAGTGCATCTTCGCTTTGCGTTGCCACACCCAATACCAAGTTTGTAAACCGTGCGGTCTATCGTTGGGGAAATACAGTAAATACACTTCAGATTTGTTCACCTGCATTAGTTTTAATAACATTAATGTACTAGAGAAAGATACTGTGAAACAAGTATCGGGACATCCCTAGTTCTGTCATGTTGAGTACTGACATGGGCATAATTAATGCTGGGGATGTTAGGACATGTCTGTGCCACTGTTCGTCAAGGGCCATTTAATCCCCAACACTTTTTCAAAAATCAGCAAAATGTGTCCCCACCACTTTCACCTTCATCACGATTCCCCCACCAAGGCTAACAAATACAGCTGTCACACCTCACTCCCCCCACTCAGTTAACCAGTATAATCAGCTATTTTTTTAAAGTAGAGGCAAAAACATAGCACAGCGTAGGACATACATCCATATTTTTGTCAAAACTAAAGATAATCATTAAAGGATAAATAATGTTAGGGGGCTAATGTTTTAAAAAGCTGGAAGAGAAAATGTGGAATAGTTGGTAATTTGCTAAGTCTGAAACATATATAATTGACCAGTGGTGCCCCAACATTCTGTGCGGTGGGGATCTTATATTTAATATCTGTTGTTAGCCAAGGGAAGAAAAAGATAGCTGTTGGCTTGAAAGCCTAACGCTGGTACATGTGGAAAATTTGGAATGTATGCGCTCATGTAGATAAATATTCTCTAACTTGTGAATGGATGAAATTTCTGAGGCAGATAGACAAAGTCACTGTACAATTTTTACAGTTAAGGTTTTAACAACAGCGCTAACATGTGAATCAAACAATATAGTTGAGTCGAGGATAACATCAGAGAGGAAAGAAAAGAGATGGCTACATCAACAAAAAAAGAGAAAGAGAAGCGGCTTAATTAAGTGTACTGTAGATTGAAACTGATTAACATGATAAAGCTGCATTTTATATAGATGTTTCTAATTAACTAAAGGGTTACATAACAGTTACATAATACAGTTATTACCACAATATTGTAATAATAACAACAATAATAATTATTACTATTATTATTACTATAATAGCTAATTACAACTATGTGTACTAGAAGTACAACTGCTTTTTAAACAAATTTTTCCAAATATAAGCTATGGGCCTGTTAAATAGAAATAATTGGTGTCAATATCAGTCAATCTCTAATACCAACCATAATGTATACATCAACTTAGCAAAAAGGCAACATGTTATACTACATACAATTGCATTGTGTTGATGAAAAAATGGTTCCAATCTATTGTCACTATTGTTTTAACCTGAATTACTGACAGAATGAGTGACAGAAAATAAACATACGTATAATACATGAGTCTCACCCAATAATATCAGTCAAAATCTAAAGTCCTCACAATTTCCTTCATTTGAATATGTTTATATGTTGATTTCACAACAAACTAGTATCTGAGCATAAAAATTTGGTTTGTACATACCGTCATAAGCTCCTTCTGGAAGGACTTCCTTTCTCTTCCCTCCGCTGCACTGCAATCTTCTTTAAGCTTCTCTAAAACAGAGGCCACTTTTTCAGGCTCGCTGTCTGGCTCTGTTCGACAAAAGTGCGTGAGAGGAAGGTTTACGTAGCCCAAGGCATCAGCAAATGCTCTCCAGCTGCCCACGTTTTCCATCAATATAGTCCTCGCCGAAGCATAGATGTAAGTGAGACATTTGCAGGGCTTCAGGATTTGGTCCAAGAGTACAGCAGAAGTTAAATCGCCCCCCTTGTAATGAACAGGTTTGACTTTTCCCATTATAAGAATGTTCTTTGCATGTACCAGTCCTATTCTGCCATGACAGTATCCAATGTACCACTCCTTGGTCCACAGATGACCCTTTAACTTGATTTTTTCATCACTCAAAAGTGCCACCACATCTCCTTTCAGATACTCCAGCAAATACTGGTTCTTGGTCTGTCTAATGACCGTTTTCAGTAACTTTCCGAATTTGAGATTTTTGACGGGCCTATCCTGAAACACGGGGTATTTTACGATTGTCACAAGAGGAGAAAGGACGATTTTGTTCACTTCCTTTTTCTTTAAGAAGCGTCTTTGCACAGAGCCCCTTGTTGCCGTCTTTGGTGGAGGTGTTGGTGTTTGAACACAGAACTGGGCAAGGATGCAATCCTGGTCATCTTTGACCTGAACCCGCAACGTGAAGTCTGCGATGTTTACTGCATCCCGAGCAGATATCAAGAAGATGAGGCGGGACGCTTTGCCGAGTTTGAGCTGAAACCCCCTCATGATCCTTGCCTGCTCACTGACATTCACTTCAAAATTTGACATGTTGGAATACATACCAACTTGAAGATCTTGTGGCTTTGCAAGGACGAACTGATGTTTCCCCCACAACTGAAGGGTCACTGGTGGAGCACAGTGGGACTGCTTTTTAACCTCGCTTACGAGTAATGTTTTTGGGGCACAGTCATGGCCAAAGATAGCAACCACTGACTTAAAGGATGGATGGATATGTTTGGGACCATATACACCAAGTGTAACCTTCTTCACAACATGTTCCCAAACTGTAGCGTATGGGGCTACAACTTGGGCTTGGGCAACAACTGACACATACATACATGGCTCTAAATTGTCCAAGGGTACCTGGACTGTATCTCCATACATATAAGCATGAGGGATTGGAACATACGGTCCCTCCTTGCAGTCACTCCTGACACAGATCACTTCGGCCTTTTGTCGACTCTCCATCTTTACCACAACAGACACTTTCATCTCTAAGGTTATGTTGGATTTGGTTTCCATGTTACTGAGCTTGATTTCCACCACTGGGCTAACGGTAGTACATTTATCGTTGTTTAGTTCCAGTGGTGGGTCCAGTAAAGCCTTCAAAGATATCTGCTGAGTGTCGCCTGATGCAACATGACCTTCGGGCACATGGATGCTGATGCTAGTGTTGGGTAACTGAACAGCACCACCTGAACTATCCAGTTTACATACAATGTTGGTCTCTACAGGCTGTGTTTGACCCCAGCCAGGGTTTTGTCCAATAGAATCTAAGTTATGGCAGGACCTTGCAAGTTTTCGATGGTTTAACCAGGCACTTTTAAAGTCTTCTCTACTTTGAAACTGCTCTGGTGTAGGTGCTTTCAGGCTACCAAAGAAACTCGAAAAGTCTTGAGGTGAATCTGCCTGGGACTGCAAAACAGAGAGTTCAGACAAGCTGTAACAGCGTTTGCTCCTGTAAAATGGATTGTCTCTGCGGAGAACCTGGCTCATCCCTGTGATAGGGGTCAAGCAACTACTTCCAAAACTATTGACATTAAAGGTGCTGCTAGTTTTTGAGTCTGGAGAAGAGATGGTGTCAAAACCAAGCAGGTCAGTTGAGTTCTGCATACTGTTTTGATCAGCACCATCAAGGAAAGGATTTGTAGACATCCGCTTCGTTACAAAAGGATTTCCATTTTGAGTAATCGTAGGTTTTACATATCCTGACCACTCTCCACGTTGCTCTAGCTCTTTGGTTCCATCCTTAGTAACGTCACCTAGGCTGGAGATCATGCCACTGTCGCAGAATGAAGAGTCTCGATGTTTGATTGGCTGAACGTACGCTGCTGGAATGTATCCCATCTCAGTGTTATTGTGGGCATACCACCATTCTCCACCAGATGTATCAATAACATACAAGCAGTCTCCCTTAGAAAACTTTAGAGTGGTGAAGTTTGAAGGACAGTAATCCTTAATGGCAATAACTTCCCTAGCAGATCCAATTGAGGCAGTTGTGTCCAGTCGTAAGGCACTCGGGGTAGGCACTGAAAAAAAGAGCCCATTAAATTGGCATTAGGTCAGAATTACCACTACTGTGAGCATTAAACCAATGCATTTTAAAACCACTGACACGTCATCTTCACAATATCTATCACAGAGAAAGAGAAGAAAACAATCAGATACACCTTTGACATCGTTGAGTGTGGCTTCTGAAACTCCTTCACTCATATCAATGAGAGTTCCCTCAGACTTGCACCGAGGGAGAACATTATTGTTATTTGTCGAGCGAATTCGATGTGCAGCCATGGTTCGTATTCTTGTGCACTTCTCAGTCTCTACCAAGGTGATCCGTCCATTTCTGTCTTCCAATAACACCTGGGATCTGCAGCCTTTTAAAAAGAACCAAATCAAATTTAGATCATTTCTCTGTGAAAATGTCATGTTAATGGTTTACATTGAGATCATCATCTGAGGCTAAATATTGTATTGTAATTCTCACATCAGTGTTGTCATGTCTGAATTTGTGCTTAATTGTTCCTGTACATGGAAGTCAAAATGATGTATAATGCAAATTATAAATAAAAGGAGGTTATTCTTTAGACCTAACAAATATTGACAAATACAGACACAATATTGAGTAAATAAAAGACATTTATCTGAAAGAATAAAGATTCAAAGCCAATTATTCTGCCTATACTTTTAAAATTAAATATGGATACCTCTGCGGTTATCAAACAGACTTTTCAGTAATAAGTAATCATGTAATTTTTACATATTAAAGTAACTTTTAAAGTTTTCTGAAAACCATGGCACTCAGGTTCCAAATGAATACCACTATTGAATAAAATGCTGAACCATAAATACAAAAAGTCACACTTTGTTGTGACATGTCGTGGTGAAAAACTAGAAAGGAAGAATGCTTCTCCTTGTCTAGACAGGTTTCCCTGGCTCGTTCCTTAAATCCTCCCGTCTAGATGAGCACAAACAGACTCAGAGACGCTTACATGCTTCAACTTCTTATTTCAAAATGACACTTTGTATGATTTACAATCTTATTACAATTCTTAGACAAACATTAAGAGGATAGGAACCCAGAGCACAAAACTTTGAAGCTTTTGGGTGTCACAATGTCATTTTTGGTGAGGGTTCTCAGAATGTAATGACAAATAACTTGTCAATCATTGAAAAGTTTGATATGTAAGCTTTTGTACGATAGTTTTACAAGCTGTTTGTGAAATATGTAGCATGAACACAGTAACACAGTCTTCCTACCGCACCTCAGTCTGTGTCTGATCACTGAGGTGCAACCTTCTCCTCTTAAGTCTGATCTCAGACAAAGAAAGCTCTTCAGAAGCACACATCAGTGGTTTCCATGGGTACCACCTTGGAGAGGGGAGGCATTCACATAAGAGTATCTTCAGACAAATAGCCAAGCGCTCCACTGCGAAGGTCTCGCACGAACCGGGCTTTATTACTTCTTTGCACAATCTATAACTGCAATCAAACATATTTTCCAGATCTCTTGAACAATGATACAGAGATTCCTTTTTCAAAAGTCAAAAAAACATGATCCATTACACCAAACACACATCCCTTAATCACTTTACTTCACAACATGTAAATATGCCATGTTATGACATGTAACGTCCATTATTTAATAGAACAATATCAAGCTACCGTTAACATTTTCATAAAAAATATTAGACCAAAATATAAACAATCTGTCATTGCAATGACCAGTAATAACAGCACTGATGACAGAATATAAAATCAGCCATAACAATGTAAAAGTAATGTCAAAGTTATAAATGAATTTTAAATTGTTTTTATAAAAGTTTTATTTTGTTGCACACACTAATAAAATAGGGTAGACAACAAAAAGTTGTAAAAAAAAACAAAAAACCGCTCATGTTCTTAATAAACAGTTAATAAATCATCACACTAATGTCAAACACACTTGCTTATGTACTGACTCTGTAGGACAAGCTTCACTACATGAGTCATGGCTTAAACATTAAAAGTGGGAGGCATAATCAAACGTACACCATGATTTGTTCTGGAACAATTTTATATCAATGTACAAAACGTCATCAGAAGCTCAGCTGTTCCTTTACTATGTCTTCCTGTCCAAGAGAAAAAACCCACAGAATTTCAGCCATGTGAATAGGTTGCAAATAAAAAAGTATGTGTATATGAACTGAACATCCCAAAATAATCCTAAATAAACACCCCACAGATAAACACGGTAACAAAAATTGTGGAAAAATCAATGTTATCAGCGCTATTGTATACAACGTGACAAAGAACAAAGATAAAACAGAAGTGAAAAACATTGCTTTATCATCTTCAGAAAGAAACAAAGAAATAAGTAGTACTGATGATCTTAAAAAAGAGAAAACGTCCTCAGTGACGTTTCTGCAAACTAAAAAAGCATTGATTTCTGCTGAAGACTGTAGTACTAAATACTGTGATTTAATGAAAGACCCTTACAGTTTAATGCTGGTCACCAACCAAGTTGTTGCTTTTATAACAGAGTTCCTTAAAGCATTCCTCCAGACCTGGCAACCTGGTTATGAAACACTTAACCAATTCTACAAATGTAAAGGTTTAGCTCAGGGGTCGGCAACCTTTCCTATCAAAAGAGCCATTTTCGCCCGGAGCCGCAAATCATAACACAGCTTATAAACTTATAAACATTCAGGAGTCCTCAACCACCGGCTGTACCAAAAATTACAACTTAAAAAAAACAACAACAATCTCAATCCATAGCATCTAAGTGTGTTAGAGACTCAGCTTTGCCGCTGTTCTGGATAAAAGTCATGACAGAAAACCCTGAGATCATCACAAAAGCACTGATCTCTTATTCTGAAAGGAACGTTTACCCGTTACCATAGCGACCAGATCGCATTATGGGGCGTTACTCTAAATGTTGGCGCATTTCGCATTTCACTTTATTTACGCTGCTAATAAAGTTTCATAATTACACAATGTTAAAGTATCACCTCAAACTCAAGCTAACTAGCAAAATAAACAAAAATAAATTATATAATTAGAAGTTTAATTAATAAATTTTAAAAAATTGTCAAGGCCAAACAGAGTCACAGCAAGGTGGCTGAAGAGCCTCGTGTGGCTCCGGAGCCGCGGGTTGCCGAACCCTGGTTTAGATAATGTGTTAAAGAAAGATGAGCCATAAATATCGTGTCACAATATAACTCTGTACTGTGTAGGTCCTCGTCAATCTGCCAAATCAGCTCTGACCCGTGAAGACTGGACTAAACTAGACCCCTGAAGGTGTGCTGTGGTATCTGCCACCCAGATCTTTGGATCTAGAGGTGGACAATATGTAGTTTTCCATCATCTATTAACATGGAACAAATGAAAAAGAGGCAGCAGTGCCATATTTTTAAAAAACAGAAAGTATAACAAGCACAATTGATGTTTATTCAGTGTTTCTACAGTAAATGAACTAAGGTGAGGCTAATGGTGCTCTCTTTAAAATGAAAGATGAAGTTCAACAGTGTTTTTTAAGTACTGATGGTATCAAGATATAATAAGAAAATCATATTGCCACAATTCGTCACCATAACGATAAATATCAAATATGGATTGGAATTGTTTGTACAGCACATCCCACAGACTTGATTAAGATCTGGACTTCAGAGGCCAAGCCGACACCTTGAACTCTTTGTCATGTTCCTTAAACCATTCCTGAGCCATTTCTGTGGTGTCATCATCTTACTAAAAGCAGTCACTGCTGCCATTAAGGATTGTTCTTGACCTTCAGAAATGTAGGTAGGTGGTACTTATCAAAATTACATCCATGTGAATGCCAGAACCCAAGTGTTATGAGCTGAGCACCAAAAGCTTGTCTTCTTCCCACTGTGATTTAACTCAGAAATAACTTTCAACAATTTGTGCTACAGTGGCTCTTCTATGGGACTGGACCATACAGGCTAGCCTTTGCTTCTAACACACATCAGTGATCTCTAACTCACTCATCTAGCCATCACAACTCGTCAAAGTCAATCATACCTATCTCCCATTTTTCCTGTTCCCTTGTTATTCACTTCACCTCTCATCCACGTGTGTAATTCTGCGGCACATGGTGCAGTAACCTCACAGCAGGAAGGTCCTGGGTTTGATCGCCAGGTCAGCCATGGACTGGAGTGTTCTGGAGTGGGTGGGGTTCTTCTGGGTTCTCTGGTTTCCTACCACTGACCAGATTAAGTGTATTGGCTACTCTACACCACCCATAGGTCTGTGTGTGTGAATGTGGCCTCCTGTGTATAAGGGCATACAAATATTAGATTTAAAAACCTCGTCTAATATATTACTATCTACATTATTATCTATAGCGCTATTATGATTCATAAGAAACACTGGCTACTAGGGGTGGGAATTGCAGGGTATCTCACGATACGTGGCTCACGATAACGATAGTATTGTGATACCACAATTCTGTGATAATCAATATATCGTACGACAATGACGTAGTGATATAACACAGAAATGTTATTAATTTACACAAGCAACAGCAATGCTGTTGTTACCTTTCCCATATTTGCTTTGCGACCATGGTTGAAAGAATGCTTCAGCTTTAGGGCTTCACTTCTGTTCCCTTTTGTCAATTGGTAAGTATCGCTAGCATTGCGCTACCAGCCAAACTACCACAAAGCCACTCCACACATTTCACACATTTTCCCACATCAAATACTACAAAGAAACATGCCTTCCGTTACAGCTCCCTAGTTTTAACCAGATCTATATCGGACAAAAGCGTTACGCTTCTTCTCTGATCTGCAATTCTGCACACTTGGATTACTGAGTCCTTACCTGTTTTGAAAGAAGCTCTCTAGCGTCATCCAATCACTATGAAAGAAGTGCAGGAAAAGACTCACGTCACAAAATAATCTCACTCTGTTCCATCAATGTTCAGAATGTAGATTTAAATGCGGCTGGGGCGTCTCAGTCCTTTTTGCTTCTACCTTTTACCTTTTTAGTTTTTACCCAAACCCCCTCACTCAGTCGAGCAGCGCCACCAAGAGGAGAGAAGAAGTAGCAACGCCGGTGAGTCAAATTGGCGGCGAATGTTCATTAATTTAAATATCGATATTGCAGTCAGTGTATCAATTACCGTATCATGTGAACAAGGACAACAATATATCACCATATCAATATTTTGTCACACCCCTACTGCTTACTCTTGTCCATGAGAAAGAAAGAATGAAGGAAGCACCGGGAATGTGACTATAATAACACCAAATCATTATAATGGGGAGGCACACGTCCCCATTTTTCAGACATCTATTTAGGGAACTTTTCTAGCTCAGCATTAAAAACTAAATAAAAAACAAACAAACTCCTCATCAGACACGGGTTCCTTATACTAGCAGTTACATTTCTGAGAAAGATTTGAAGATAACATCTACCACTGCAGTCCACAACTTACCCCTCGCTGTCAGAACAAAACCTCCAAAAAATACAAATATTATTAAACAAATAAAAAAAATACCTAATAAAAAGTTTGTTTTGTAGTTTTCTCACACAGAAAAAAACACACTGAAGTGACAGAGCAATGAAATTCATTCTTAATGTGAAAGCAAACATGGACATGGACAGGGGCAACCACACCACCACTTCAGGGGCAGGAAAGCCAGGAGGAAATGCCATTGTGATGAGGAGCTGTCAGGAGTTCCTGAAACTGTCCTCTGTTAACACCGCACAGTCACAAAGGGTGAATAACTCTGACCCTTGAAATGATTTTGCCTCTTGAGAGGCCAATACACAATGATATACTGTTATACCCATCATCCAATGGGGCTGGTTTTGGGATAGACCACAATCTCCTGCAAGTAGGTGACATTGAGGTCAGTAATTTACATTACAGACAGGTGGAGGCTATTTCACAAGCTAATTTAAATACAGTGCCACATTGACCAGGTGCAGGAATCACCAGCATAAGAAAATGAGCTTCTGTAATATTCAGATTGATAAATGAGTCTTCGCATGATTTCTCACCCGTGTATTGTATTATATTCATCACACAGCTAGCGTTTATGTGTGTGTGCATGTGCGTTAGCATATGTGTATAGGTGTAAAGGGAAATGTGTGTATATACAGTGTCTCTATTTAAAGTGTTTATATACAGCGTCTCTTTTCTCTCTTATCCCTTATGATTTAAATACTGTTACACATCACTTTACTATTACCAGCATTGCACATTTTAGTCCAATTTTTGCACAACTCGTATTGCACTAGTGTCACTGTACTCACCCTCTACAGTGTGCTTGCACCTGAATGCCCACAGGAAAGCCACTGCTTATTGTGCTGCCATTTTGTTTTTGTATCTATATGTATAATGTGTATAATGTTGTATAGTGTGTATTTATTTCACATCTTTCTCACCTCTGTAAATTCTGCAACTGGTGCTTAAATTTCCACCAGGATAAATAAGAAATCAATCAATCTATCAATCAATCACTCTACCTTTCTGTCTATAAATCAATCAATCAATCTTTCTGTCTGTCCAACTGTCTGTCTGTCTGTCTATCTATATGTTTATCTCAATCTGTCTATTTGTCTGTCTGTCTGTCTGTCTGTCTGTCTATCTATCTATCTATCTATCTATCTATCTATCTATGTTTATCTCAGTCTGTCTGTCTATCTATCTTTCTGTCTGTCTATCTATCTTTCTGTCTGTCTGTCTGTCTGTCTGTCTCTCTATCTATCTATCTATCTATCTATCTATCTATCTATCTATCTATCTAT
>JBBIGC010000002.1:4062505-4072721 GCA_037576955.1 Lepidarchus adonis
GTCTGTCTGTTTGTCTCTCTCTCTCTCTCTCTCTCTCTCTCTCTCACACACACACACACACACACACATACACACAATAATTTACACATTCTTTTTTGCATTCCTGCCTTTCTGGGTATTTGGAATGGCAATGGTACCCAAATACCCAGCTGACCTATCCATATGCCCGCATTGGAAGACTGGCCAGAACGGTATTTACCAGGCATCAAATTGTCATTGGTACTTAAAACCAAGTAACACTAGTTATTTTGAGCTCACGCTTCAAAATTATTTTATGTATTATATTAATTTTTAATTTTCTCATAATCATTAGCTTGTTACTACAGTTCAAATTCTATCCAGTAGGTGGCAGCAATGAGCCAGCAGCAGTTAGGCTGAAGCTCTGCTGCAATCTTATGCTGTTTTAGCTTCTGAGAGCCATGTGTGGTACCTGCAAGGACAGATTAGAATTATTGTTCATCACATGGCAGCTTTAGATTGTTTTAGGAAGTTATCTTTAAAAGCAGCACAGAAAGGCCGGTTTAAACATGAGAATGTGACTTTTGAACATGAGAATGCGAAGCCTGTCCCATTACGCTGCTTTTCTGCAAATGGGACAGGACGACTGATCCGTATTAATGTATATGCAACACAGCCTGTATTCATTCTGGTCATTTCCCCTCCTTGATACATAATATCTCAGCCTCATATTTTGAATCAAATCACTTTCATGAGCTCTGCTGTTGTCAATTTGCATTGGATTTAGTCATGCTGCCTTTTTGGGGTTGTTATGTAACATAGACATCTTCCTTCATCGAGAAAACTGTAATGAGCCATTAAGCACTGCTCACTACATGGATTGCTGGATAATTTACTGGTGCCTCTCTAACTGTTGTCTCTTCAATCAGCATTTTATTCAAAACTTTCTGCTGCAGTTACCAAAGCTTGCAAAAAGAACATGAGGAATGCTAATGTACATCACTGTAGCATTAACATCACTTCTTGGGGCAATGTGTGATCCAAGTATCTTAGCCATTCTTATTCTGGAGATGCAGCTGCCAATTCCACAGGTCACATTGGGTTTTTAGCCTTTCCATACAGCCCACAGTGTTGCCAGGTTCACCTTCGCCAGCCCACATCTGGCTAAAAGTGGCTAGCTAGCTAGCTATACACTACAATTTAGCTAGATTTTCACTTCTCTTGTTTGGCAATATCTCTCATAGAAGTATAAATCTCACATTTGCATAATTAAATCATCATACCCTTCACCAAAACACATAGAGCTTACCTGGTAACAAGAAGACTATGGCTATCATTTGTCTATGCAATGTAATTTTCCTGCTAATTGTCTAGTAGCATGCTAAGGAAGCAAGCTTGAGTTGGTTGATTCAGTACATTTGACACCAAGAGACACCATAGGAAACTGGGGACTTTTACTTTGCAATAAAAGCTGTCTTTTTAGTTATGTAATGCAACTTATTTCTTCAAAGTTGTCCTCATTGGTTCTACTCCAAATTTACTACGTTTACTTTCAGCTGATTTGGAACACAAACCAAATTAACTAAGCATTTAAAGAACAAGACTTACAAACAAGTTTTTTGTACAACACAATTTCTCCTATGTATGCACAATAAACCTTCAGATTTGTTTGGTTTACATAGCATCATGTTAAACTACTGACATCTGAACATCAATGGCTTTGCTTATTCACAAACACAGCAATACCAAGACATGGCTAAGTGCATGTTAACTCAACGAAACTGGAGTAACACACAAATACTGTATGTGCAAACACTGACACTATGAAATTGAATAGTTTTGCTTAACTTAACTTTGCATTTGTCCTTGCAGGGCTACGGTAGTTTGCTTTCAAAACCCAACATTCACAATTCACTCGCTGTAAGGAGTCTGTGTGAAGAACGCTGCATCATGTTAATTCTGATGTTGGTGCCAGTGCATATCACCATAAGAAATTAATGTGTTTATTATCCATTCAACACAGAGGCCATGACGGGCCAGGGTCAATTCTTCTGGCCCTGTCTAGAGCTGCCTATACTCATTGGGCCCCCACAAAGGTTTTAATACATGGACACACACACACACACATCTAATTTCTCTGCATCTCCCTCAAAAGCCAAACCGTCTCGTAACTCAAGCCGGGCTATTTTCGGATGTGACCTCCGTAGCAAACAGAACAGAACGTTGGCCCTCTGGGGTGAGGGGGCGGCAACCGGGGCATTGGATGGATGGGTGGGTAGTGGGAGGGACTGTGTAAACGCTTTTTACACAAGATCTCCGGCTTGATATTCAGCTCTCATCTTCTCCCGTGGCGTTGAGCAGCAGCAGAGCACAGCGGTTGAGTAATGAACCTTTCCGCCGGAGCCAGACCTGTTTCTACAGCTGGAGGATCGTCCTTATGGATCTTTTTTATACAGGAGGCACATTAGCTTCGCTTCCTCCTCAGAAGAAATCTCCCATTTCCCATAAAGAGGGTTACAAAAGCGAGCTTAGAGGGTGCAATAATGCCCAGATATGCAGACTATAATAAGTGACAGCTTTATGACAAGGGGATTTAAATTATACATGACAGCCACAAAGTCCCCCCAAGAGGAAAGTGATGCATTCTCCCATGCAACAGTAAGAGGCTCTGCTGACTAATTTAATGCACATGTCGCAGTTGGATGACGCCTTCAAGGCCTGCCGATGTCTTTTGGCAGGAGCTTAACTCATTACAAGCCAAAATTCTACAGTAAGTGATATAAAAAATGATAAATTCTGAAGTTTTCACTGAGATGTAATCAATCAGATAAGACTTTTTTTGGTGTCCCAGTTTGGCTTCTTTAATTTAGCACCAGAGCTATGAGGCTAATGTTGCTAACGAGCACTAGAAGTCAAGACTTCTGGAAATACAACCCCAAAACTTTTCTACTTGTAGTAGTGGTTTAGGACACAGCATGACTCACTGACAGCTATAAAAATGACTTTACTATTTCAGGCATCAGATTTATACAACATCAGGGGTGGAGAGGATCAATCTTAGATCAGATTCCGCTTTACACTTATTGGTTTCCACAAGAGCTGATTTTAGATCAGGCCTCCACTCATATGGCACTTCTGTTGTCTGAAAATTTGTTCATTTTTATAGTCAGACACACACATTTGCACCATGTTCATGTAGAGCTGGGTGTGGTTGAGGGTATTTATAGGTGAACATTGACTTTTAGATGTAGCAACATTAGCAGAATCAGGATTAGACCAGGAAGTGTTAACTGAAATTATTTGTTCTTCGATTCTTAAAAATGTTGCAAATCATTTAGTCCCTTTTGGTCATATTGTAACAGTGATTGTATAACAGAAATTAAAGGCATCTATTGAATGAGATATCTGTGACAGTGAGAAAAAAACAACATGGATGAATATGAACCAGACAATATCGCCAAGTGACCAGATTCAGAGCAGATATTCGCTATCCGTGGCCTTATCTTTAAAAAGTTTGAAGTTGTTGCTGAATGCTAAGAATTCAACCTAAAAAACACAAGCTTCTGACATTCAAGAATTCTTTGTCAAATCTAAACACATTGAGGTAAATTATCATTAGCCAGTTTAGTATTTTACAATGTCACAATGTCACAGTTTACAATGTCAGCAATGATCTGGAAACACATTCTTTGTTTGACATTAGCATTAGCATTAGCATATAGTTAGCTAGTTCTTTGTTTTATTGAAAATGCTTAGAATTGAAAAGAGTCTTTAAATTCTACTAATATTATGTGAAACTAAGTTAGCTTTACACAGAAACAACCGGTAGACATTTCTTTTCAACTTTTAAATATAGACTTTCTAGACAAATGGGCAAAAGCTCATGATATGGGATATGTTCCTGTTCCAGACATATAGGCCAAACAACAAAATAATAAAAATTGTTGTATTTCACTTGTTGCTTGATTATATTTGAATCACTTCACAGCCATTATTATTATTAATATTTTAATTATTATATAGTTGCTTACAAATATAAATATACATATTATATTGACATATTGTACAAAATGTGTTTGTGTCGGGGCCTATTGAATGTCGTAAAACATATAGCTTAACTATGTGAAGCTGAGTTCATGTTTATGCCACAATCTAGGGAGTTTTTAAGACCTTTCACTGCTTTTTATACAATTTCTTCCACTTGCACGTATAGGCCACTGCCAGTTCCATGGAAGAGAAGAAAAAAGTGAAGAATGAGATAAGAATAATGAAAGAGGAGGGGATGGGCTTGGAGAAGGCTGAACAATGCTGACTCGGTATTGGAGAAGTTGAGTGCCCTTTGGCGCCTCACTAATAGCGTTACCGCTGCCAATTCGCTTTTCCACCGCCACGCTAAAGATCCACCTCAAAAGAATATTTTTTTATTATTAAGAGAGATAGTTTTTTCTCTCTCTCTCATCCTCGTTTACACTCCGGTTAGAAGTGTCCTTGATTAGAGTATTGCTCCATCCCAGCCAGAGTGGATGAGACGAGGCCAAGGGAAGATGGCATTAATTCTCAAAGAGCCACTACTTCGCCCACTTGAATACATCTTCTTAAGCTATAGTTCCTTTCTGAAAGCACTACCAATACTGCAAGGTAAAACACCAATTGGCCTGCTTTTGTTGCATGCAGCAGCACAATGTTTCCACATGGGTCCCCATAGCAAAAGCAACTGAATAAATTGCCTTGTGCATTGTCACTTTTTGGCTAACAAATGTGAGGTCTTTTTTTGGCACAACAAGTCTTATTCAGACCTCCAAGGAATTTAAGCCTGTGCTGTTTCTACCTTGGACTCTATGGTCAATAAAAACTCTTTTCTTACATACCACAGCAGGGATATCTGGATAACGCAATCTGTAGTAAGTCACCAGCTGCATTGACCTTACTTTCCTTAGCTTGTATGTTGATATGAGTGTAAATGTACGACAAATGGTTCCCTCATTTGTCATGGGCATTAGAAATTGCCTGGAAATTACAGCACACTGACAGAAGTTTTATCCCTGACAACAATGGATGTCAGCAAGCCACATGCAAGGCAAGCTAATTGTGTATTCATGAAGAAAACAGGTTCAATAGCAAGCAATTATAATCATCACTGAAAGGAAACATCTTTTTTTTCGACTTCAAATTACTTTCCAGCGACTGAAAGATGAACGGGGACAATCCGGCTGTTTCCAGAGCAGATGCTGGTCCTGTGGTGTCATTGATTGCGACAGTTGGGCGACTTGTTATGTGTGGATAAAGCAATCAGTGCTTGTGGACTAGAACTGCCAGTGCTGACCCATTGCTTTGTGGGGTCGGGATGATCTTGAGAGTAATTGTGATCACGATTGTGTTGTCAGATTAGCCACAATATTACGTGGAGCAGCTCTCGCCATATTGGGGCACATTACTGCTAGTTTCACAATAAACTGCACTACCTTCCGGTTCATTCCAGTTCAGCCAGAGACATTGTCAATGGGGAGTTTCCTAGAAATACAGGTGCAGCACAGTAATGAGTGCCACCAAGGGAGACAGCTTCAGGTAAGATTCTATGAGAAATAGAAACCCAAAAGGAAAAACTCAAAACGAGCATCGGAAGAAACACAGAGAGTAATGAAGATTCAAAAGGAGAAAGTCTACTGGAATAATATTTGTGACATAATCTTAATTATCTTGCAGATACTCTTAATTTTGTCTTTCTCGCTTACTCTTCCTCTCAATGTATGTATATATATATATATATATATATATAAAAATTATTATTTATTCATATATATATATATATATTTAGTTAGTTAGTTATTTAGTTAGTTAGTTATTTAGTTAGTTAGTTATTTAAATTTTTACATGTATTTATTTAATAGTATATTCAAGAACTTCCAGTTTCACAATATAGAACATGGATGCTGGACACACACTAGAGGAGCTCCTGACTGACTGAGCTTTTCATCATTCTTTACATCAGACTCTGTTCCAGCAAAACCTCAACACCTGAATGAAGGAATGAGCAGTTCAAAGCAGAAACCTACACCAGCGCCCTACACCAGGGGCTACAACTAACCTGTCTTGGCTTTCCTCTTCAGTTCTGATTACAGTACAGTGTTTCTGCAGGTTTCAACAAGTTAAATGAAATTTAAGACCAATTTTACATCCACACTTGTAAAACGTAAAGTACAAAGGATATGATCCTAAAATTATTTACAGAATAAATTTATCTTGTTTATTATGTTTATCTTCTCACCTCTGCACTCAAGAAGAGTGAAGAGATGGCACAATGTGCAGTGGGCTTCACGTTGTGTTTAACTGGTTGTAGCCGTACACTAAAGGCATGATTTTCCAGCCAGCAAGTTATACATACAGATTAATGTAAAAGATGTTAGAAAGCAAACCACTGTGTTTCCCCAACGATATGCCGCCCCACATTATAGGCCGCTCTATTCTGTAAGCAGAAGAAAATGCTCATTTATGTTTAAAAAATCTAAAGTAAGCTGCCCCATGTTATTAGTCAGCGTTACTGAATTTACCAATCTGAAGTAAAATCATCTAATTTGACTCACTCCTGGAAACCGTTGCAGCTCTATATCAGTGGTGACATTATACTGTGGTTAAATTCAATTAACCAATTAAATTGATAAAATTTGGAACTTACCGTTATTATGGCGCAATGCAAGAACTATGCTGCAGAATTTAAGCTCAGCGCAACGTCTGTAACGTCTGACATGAACGTGTCCAACATTAGTAACAGCAAAGCAGCACAGGTCGCAATTTATGGATCTGAATTAATGAAAGTTAAGCCTAATATTTTTGCATTTCAGTGTTGCTAATCTTATACTGAAGAATTTACATGTAAATGGATGATTGACATCGCTTACCAGAATATGGCAACCAGATTACGAGGTTATACTTAATAAAGCTAATCATATGCTGCATTTAGATGCGATCAACTCTACAACCGCTTTTATTTTACAATACACAGACAGTCTGCCTATTTTGGTGCATCGAGGACTAGCGTGATGACTAGGCTAACTGCTAACCGCTAGCCTGTTGGTGAGAGAGCATGGGTTAGCAGCGCATGTTGGAGCATCTTAGAAATGGGAACTGGGAACAGGAATTGTGCTCTGTGCTGAGAGAAAACAGTAATTTAAATAAACTTTTAATTACATTGAAATTCAAGTAATCATTTGCGGATGTCGTCTTTTTGTACTGAATTATACTTTTAGCAAATGTGTTTTCATGTTTTTAGATAGGCCGCACCCAATACCAGGTTTGCAAAATCAAAGTAAAATACGTAAATACGGTATACACATTACATCACGAACAATCCATCAATATCTATGGAGATAAATTCCAAGCGGTTGGCAGTTTATTTCAGCTTTCACCAGTTTCACCTTCAGTTTCACCTTGCTCTTGTTTATAGTATAATTACAGCTACACCTGGACCTCTGGGTAAAAGAACTTCAACATGGAACCAATATACACATTGCCAACAAACAAATCTGAGCTACTGCAAAGCCCCCAAATCACTAAAGTTAAAATACATACAAGCTGGCATTTACGACCTACACTTTTTAAGACCTAGTGCATAAAATCTGATTGTTTTAAGACATTTTAAAGTCTTAAATTAGGATTTTAATTGAATTGAGAACTAACAAAGCAACTTAGAAGATATATCTGTTCTGAATCAGAACTCTGTCGAACCCCTTAAACCAGGGGTGTCAAACTCCGGTCCTGGAGGGCCAATGTCCTGCACAGTTTGAGGATTTCCCTGCTCAAAACACACCTGGTTCAAATCACCTGTTAATTGGCAGGCTTAGTGAGTGTGTTTGAGGAGGGAAACTACCAAACTGTGCTGGATACCGGCCCTCCAGGACCTGAGTTTGACACGTGTGCCTTAAACCAAATGTGGATGTAAGAAACTGCTAAAGCTTTCCAGAAATGAGCCACGTCCACAGAGACCCTGGTCAAAAAAAACCTTGAAGAAACTGGCCACAGTTGAGACTGCCATTAAGTCCCTGTAGGTTTAGAATGTGAGTCTCCTAGACCGCACTGAAGACCAGGAAAACAGACCACTCCTATCTAACTTATGCATGGTCAATATCCATGGAAAGCAAAAATGTCCAGAAGTTCACACAGGAGATGCAGAGCTGGAGAGGGCACATCACCCTCAGGCCTAAATTGGTAGAAGGGAAACTGGTGAGACCATTTGCTTCATATGATTTAAAGAGAGCTCTTTGGTGGGTCAGGCAATACATAATGATATACAGAGGATTAAAGCTGAATCTTTAACTGGACCTAAGTGCCGCACTTTTCAAGAAAGGCACTGAATTTAAAGACATCAAGGGAGGGAAAAAATCTGATTCTGAGTGCTCTACCCTGTTCATCTCCAGGTAATGTTCTAGGGAGAATCTCTCACTTTTGAAACTCCTGAAGAAGTGAAGTTATTCTGCAATCAGTGCAGATAAGGATTAACATATTCCTTACCCAGATGTAGGCTGTCTCAACGGATCTAACTACAGAGGAACTCTTTTCAAAGGTTTGGTTATATCGAATTAAAAAGCACCGGGTATCAAGATTCAGTTTACTCGAGCAGTTTGAACTCAACAGGGGGCATGAAACAGGTGCTTGCAGTTACTATTGCGGCTTTGTGTTGCTTCTCTTTTCACTAGATTCCTTGGTTTGTAGCGAGTCAAATTTGATTTATAGTAGACTTTGACATTAACGACTAACACATACACTAGATAAAGTTTACTGTGATTAGGTATAGAGTATGGATGCTCTTAAAGTACTACTTGGGTTGAAGTCTCCCTCGGGCTAAGAGAAACACAGCATGGTTCATGGGAAGTTGAATAATATAATATAGGTGGGGTCTTTGGAGCATTGGAGAAGATATGCTGTTTGGGAATTGTGTTTTCACTGCATTCTGGAAATTCACAATTTATCTATTTCTTTTTCTTTCTTCTGAAAAACAGTATGCAAATTTGATTGTTATGCAAAACCAGTCAAACAATATGATATTATGCAGGACAGAATATGTCAATCTGTACTTTCCATTTCTATTTGATGTTTAAATGACCATGACTGATGCATGGGGCAGTGTGAATATTAAGAGTGCTGCTGTTTGATTTATGAGTTGGAATGCAAAAGGTCTTGGTGGATTAGTCAAAATAGTGAAAATATGAAAAACTAAGAACAGTAATTGCATTTTTGGAGGCCAGTGCAGGCCAACAACCTCAACAAATTCAAAAAACATACTCATTTCAATTCCAAGGAAGGATATATGGCTATATTAATACACAAAATGATTCAATTTTCACTTAAAAAGCTGATATATGAATTTTAAGGTAGGTTTATTATTGAAAATGGCTGGATATTTTATTCTTGTGAATGTGTATTGACCTAACTGAAACGATGTTGCTTATAATAATAAAGTTCTCATTGCCCACTGATTTAAATACAAACGGTTAAACCGTGTGATGAACCCCATTTTAGATTATTTAGTACAAAGACCCTCATTTCTTTTTGAAATAGCCCAAACTCTTGCTTCCTTTATGTTTCAAATTGGCACTACAGATCTCTGGCATTTCTTTTATCCACATAATAAGGAATTCTCTTATTTCTCTAATGTCCATCACTCTTACTCCACAATAGATGACTTCTTTACAGACAGGTCTCTCATGCCCACAGTTAGAAATAATGAATACATGAGCCATTGTAGAACCAGATCACGCACTTCTTACACTTGATCTTTTTCCCTTAATCTCTCTGATCATTCACTCTGGAGACTAGACACTACACTGTTAGCAGACGAGAACTTTTGTACCTTTTTCTACAATAAAATTGATGAATTTGTATTGAATAACAAGTCAAAATCTATTTCACCTTCCACACTTTGAGAAACACTAAAAGTTTTAATCAAGGGGAGATATAATGTCATACACTATAGGAAGACCTCTGCTCCATTTATGTGTATAGAGTATAGAGAGGTTGAATTCTAACATAATTATAAATTTGTATTTAAATTTATATTTACAATTCCCTCATATTTTATATTTAAAAAAATGTTGGCATTGGGTAAGAATTTATTCTTTGAGTTCATTTCTTAAAACTCTTCAACAAAGATGGCTACACCATATTTTCCTTATATGCAAAGGTGACCACTAAACCCACTGTTATTTTCTATGGGGAAAGGAACAGTGCAAGATAGTTTGTATGCTGATGATTTGTTTTATATATA
>JBBIGC010000002.1:4088298-4098452 GCA_037576955.1 Lepidarchus adonis
CAGAATTAGCATGACTGAATCTACAGAAAAAGTACGACTGAATCTACAGAATTAACACGACTGAATCTACAGAATTATCGTGACTGAATCTACAGAATTATCAAGACTGAATCTACAGAATTAGCACGACTGACCACGTTCTAGGCTACAGCGCTTACAAGGACCCAAGTTTGGTTACATTCACTACATTTACGCTTCTAAGCTTCTAGAGTTAACAGTGCAACATTATAAGAGGGTGTTACACTGTTGTTAAAATTCATACTAATTCTACATTCTATAACCTGCCTTTCCATGCTGCACCAGATAAGGTAAATAGCTTCATCTGTTCTCTTGTGATTCATATCCATGCTCTTGTTGTTGAATGGCATTACACAAAAGAGTAACGATTACAGATGGTCTGTTTGCACTGTCGCTTCCCGGGAGAGCGGGCTAGCTTAATCTTATCCAATCTATCAGGTCTGTTTATTCAATTGGACACTGCCTGTGCCTAGGGTTCCTGCTGTTCTCAGCACTATCTATCTGACAGGTTCATCATAGTTGACATTACTACAGGTCCTGAAGGGCCTCGTTCCATCGGACTGTTCAGGTGAAGGAATAGCCTTGTTTTAAAACCTGGGAATTGTGAAAACAGGAATGACCAAATCAGTTGTGGAATGAACAGCGCTTGCACTGCAATTTCACTACTTTTGATACTAACAAATAATGTAAGTATTTAGCTTTTTTGAAATAAGTTACAGTATAACGATTATTGCAATTCAAACGGTCTTGTTACTTTTCTCTTGCTACTTAGTAGAGAGTACTATCAAAACAATATTTGAATATTTATTTTAATTTTAATACTCATTTTCAGTAACTTTCAGTAACAGTGAGCAAACATGTTGGGTTAAAACTGTTTCTTCAGCTATGGAAAGTTTATGAAACCTTTAAATATTTCAATATCTTAATGTCTTATCTCGAATGTCCTACAATTAGGACGGAAACCTACTTAAACAAATGACACAAAATAATTAATTATATTTGGTCATGCATTTACTGGGAGATAATATCCAAAACCAGATTGTTTGAAAATCTGATGATGTGTTAGGTCACATTTATTAAAAATATAGACAATTTTAAAGGATTCACTTTGACAGAGCGTGAATCATCAGGTGAGATTTAAGGAGTTTAATGCAGTGTTTCACTGCGAGATCCCGGACTCAGGATCTGGAGCACAAAGTACAAGAGAGGAATCCAGATCCAGAGTTCCAGCCCTGAAATCAAAATCAAAATCAATTTCACAGCTCAGCCTCACCTGTCTACTAACCTCAATGAGCGTTATTTTTCCTTTATCTCCTCTGTTTCTTGGTTTTTGACTTTTGGCTGGCTCCTTGGACTCCTTTGGATTTTGTAATTTGTAATAAACGCTTTGGCTTTTTAAGCTGGTGCCTCATGCATCACATTCTCCTTGAGGTTGAATCAGAGACGCTATGTAAAATTGTGAACGAGTTGGATTTTCTGCTTTTCACACTGTCTGGCTGTTGAACTTAAATTTGTGTGCCAATATAATATATAGTTTAAAAAAGGAAAAACCTTATGGAATATGACAGATGTCTTTTTCAAAAGACTTCCAGATTAGACATTACAAAGAGCAGCGAATTTTGGAGTTTTCCTAGTACGTCAACATGAACATCAAACCATGTCGTGCTGGGTGAAGGGTAGTGAACATCTTGCATCCAACTGAACTAATCTGTGTATAGTGTTCACCAGCCACTGCTTTATGCAGCCCCACTCTTCACTCAAGGCAAATACATTGGAAGTATCGTAGTTCCCCAACAAAAGGCCGTCCCACATTATCAAGTTTTAAACTCTATAACGTGGGGCGGCCTATCGTTGCTAGTCTTTTTGCAATGCTTTTTATTATTTTTATTTGTAATATTTTATTGTATATATTTTCCCCCATACTCCTCCTCTCTCTTCCCACCTCCCCTGTGTGTATATTGTATATACTGTAGTCTGCAATAAGGCATTCAAGGAAGAATTTAATTGTACGTGCATCTGTGCATTGTACACATGACAATACATCTTGAATCTTGAAACTCTAAGATAAGTCGTCCCATGTTATTAGCAGCAGAGTTACAGAATTGATCGATTTGAAGAAAAGCATCTAACTTGACCCCTGGAGACCTTTGCAGCTCTATAACGCTAATGACATTATACCGTAGTTGGAACTTATCGATATCATGCCACAACTATGCCACAGAATTTAACCTCCAGGTCGTTAATTTCGCAAAGCAATATCTGGTACAGATACCAGCAACGAAAGCAATTGAGTTGTTTGGTGACTATGATGATTTTGGCGTATTTGAAGAAAAGAAAGTCTAATCATTTTTGCATTTCAATGTTGCTAGCTTTATACAAAAAAAAATACATACAGATGGATGATTGACATCGCTGTATTGCCGTACCTCCACCCTCCAGTCTATTGAACAAAAATTAAAAACTATATTATAATATTTTCCCAGCAAACAATAAACTTCTGTTCCTTTTATTTCTGTTAAATTGATCTTGTATTATTATTAATATTTTTATGTTGCAAAAATGAACCTGAAATAGACTAATGTAAAGAAGAGTCTGAATGCGGTGGTGCCAATCAAGTGAAAGAACAGTACATTTAAATTCAATTAATTTGGGGATGTTGTCTTTTTGTGCAATGAATTATACTTTTAGTGTGTTTTCATGTTTTATAGACACACCCAATACCAGGTTTGTCAATTTGTTGTATAAGTCGTGGCCTATTGTTGGGGATATACAGTCAAACCATACAGGTCCTCTACCAAACTGCAGCCCAAAAACTCTTCTATAATGTCTATCTCTACAAGTTGCTTGTCCTGTCAACACATATTACACATTTCAATAGTCTTCTTGTCCTTTCTTATATGGTAGATCATTTGTAATCATTTTACAGAGTTGCCCTTCAGATGCAATCTGTAATCCCACTCATGGATCCTTCCTTCATACTTACATTTTACATTCATGCATTTGGCAGATGGTCTTATCCAAAGTGACTTACAATTTAATCACATTATAGATGTAGCGTCAGAAGTCTTGCCCAAAGGTTCTTATTGGTGTAGCATGATGTGCATGCCCGGGCAGTTAAATCAAACCCCCTGGAGGGCGGTGAAATTTCCCACTATGCTCCTGTTTGATGCCAATGCTTCTGTTTAATCTTCCTTTGAAACTGGTACTTGCATCCTACAGTAACGGCACTATCCAGAAGAGCCTAGAGGCGGATGAGTTCCTTTTCTGAGTCTTGTTTTCTCTCAGTCCACATTTACACCTGGCCATTTCACACAAATAGTATCTGGATTATTATTATTATTATTATTTTAACCATATGCATTCCCACTATGGAACAACCTGTCACTTGTGCTGCTCATTGTAATTTTTTCTATGCAAAAAAATGCACAATTAAAAAAATATTTAATCAGCTATCTGTGTCAAAGCCATCATGACACGTGTGTTAAAACACAATGTACTGTATTTTAGCAAAAAGCTCAACCTGGGTGATACATTTAAATTGTGCCTTAAAATCACATAATAAAATCATATTTAATGTCATATTCACTGTCAGTAAAACCTATTATCCATCCATCCATCAGTTATCAATATCACTTTTTCTGTTTAAGGTAGTGGGTAAGCTGAAACCGATTCCAGCTGACTAAGGACCATACCTGGACAGGATTTTAAGTGTTAACTTATTAATTTATCTAAAAATAAATGAATAGATAAACTGTACCTTTGCATACAATTATAGACCTACCAATCCATATCCTATTTGGTGAAAAAAAAAGAAATAAGAGGCTTGACATAATTAATATCTCCTGAAACATCATTCACTGATGTAACAACAGCATGTAGCCATCAGCTTCTCCATGCTTCTAACTGACACAACAACTTCTGCATCTATCTGACAGTAATTAGAACCTTCTGCCCCTTTCTGACAGGCCTATTAACACCTTCATCCGAACATGAAATAAAGTTATTCATTCAGCTAGATGATGAATTTCACTGTTGATTTATTATTAATGTTTTTATCTTTTGATATGG
The DNA here is from genome assembly GCA_037576955.1 of Lepidarchus adonis. NCBI lineage: Eukaryota > Metazoa > Chordata > Actinopteri > Characiformes > Lepidarchidae > Lepidarchus > Lepidarchus adonis. The sequence continues at coordinate 4,092,385 of JBBIGC010000002.1, forward strand.
ATATATTTTTGCAATGACGAGCCATTAATATCACATGATGACCATTGCTTTGACAGTGTGAACCATCATTAAAATTTAAATGATAAAATATGTCTAATATTAACATCACAACATTCCAAATATGTGGGATGCATTTAATTGACAGTGCCCTCTGTGCCAGTTTAATGTGAGAATATGACACATTGTTCCTAACTAGCACATGATCTAAGACTTGCAGTTAACAGTCCTTTAGAGGAAAAAGGAAAAGGTAAACTGCACTTTTCTTTTCTCAAAGAATTCCCTAATGGCGTCAACTCTGGATAAGAAAATAATTTACCATGTGTTTGAGGCCTGTACGACATGTCATGTCTTGTACAACCACAAGGAAACACCTGGGTTTAAATGGCAGGGAAGATTCCCCACAGAAAATGGCTGCCTCATACTGCTCATACTTTAACAAATCAAGTGTAATATGTAATCAGCCACACATGTAACATTTCCACTTGCATGTGCATGCTTAAGGCATATTTGGCTCAGAAACTGCTCATTTTAATCTAGCACTAGGCTTAGCACATCAAGCCTCCTGTGTTTTAGCTGCCACCGTCATGTTGAGCACGTCTGAACAACCACGCGATTGCAAATTAGCATTGTGTTGCTTGTCTCCAGTAAATAACATCACCTTTGTTGGGAAGGGTGGTCTACTTTCGTAGAATACAAAAAATATAGCACATATCAATAGTCAGATCAGGTTTGCTCCCTAGTGTCATACATTCACACGGCAGGAGGTCAACACATCGTCGTTCCTGCGGCTGAATAGAGTTGTCATCAGCTGATGGCCTCGTAATGTATCGGGCCATTCCTCTGACAACACTTCGCCCAAAATACACCAAGCCCACGAGGCGCAATCCATCTCACTGAAACAGTGCAATAAACTGTCCGCAGGAATTTTCGCCCGAGACAGACAGGCATGATTGAGCAGCACTACGAACAGTCACACCTCATTCTCATTGCATCAAAATGTGTTTTTACAGCAAGCTGTGTTATGCAAGCAGGAGAGAGGAATGGGGTTTGCTGTAGATGAGAAATGGGGAAAGGTACTTTAGCTTAACAATAAGCATTTTTTAAAGGTTTTATTTTCAAATGCTCATTATAAGGCAAATTTTAAAATTTTAATAGAATTAAATTATAAAGAAACAAATAATTCTGCGATGTCTACTAAACCACACTAATTCATTTACACATTCATTTTTATTGGCATATTATTTTTGGGGGGTTGTGGGCACATTCTACCCACCAAGAGAATCTAGAGCTAATTATGTGCGATGACTGTAGCATCAGTAGGGATTAGCTTGGGATCTCTTGACAATATGGACAATGTTTAGACAGATACGCCATTCAGGAAGCCAGTGTATCATGAAATTGCAGTTGAGTAAAAGTGTTTTGTTCAATTTTGAAAAATAATTGATAAAAAAAAAAATAACGAGTGGATGAGTACATCAAGGTTAATGGTGTAAAGTACACAAAGCTATGCTATAAAACATATCTGATCAATAAAAGCATGCTTCATTAGGAAAGCAGTGGTGCGACAGCAGAACTGCTGAGATTATATGTGTTGTGCTCCACAGACTTTCTGAAGCCTCTGAAAGTTCAATTGAATGGAAGAAGGGAGATTGCAAACTACAGCAATTTTAATGTTGACCAAACAACTGTCCTGGTAGCAAAAGAACCAATAAATATAATGTATTCCCCACCCACCCGTTAATCAATGATTTGCATAAAATATCCCCACTCAATGGACCACTGGAGTTGCACCATATCTTGCCGTCTTATATCCGAATTTCATCACTCCACAGATGCTGCCAAAGCAAAGGTTGCTGCTACTTACGCCACGCTGATCTCTTTCTTTGATTCCAAAACCTGCCTTCATGTCTCGAATCAGAGGAAGAAGCTTGTTCTCTTGCTCATTTTAAACACCCACCTCTTTTTTCTGGCTGAAGAACAGTATGGTCTCCCTCCTACAGTGAAGGACAGTCTTTGTTTCTGCTCTAATCAGTAATTAAGGCTCACATCGAGGACGGTTTCAGCTTTCTTTAATTGTGTAAAGAGCGCAATGAAATCAGGCAGGCGGAAAATGCGCCTACTTTTGTCTCTGGTAAATGGCGTCGCTTTGCTGACAGGAACATGATATACCAGAAGGGTTTCTTCTCAGCTACATGGGGGAAGAACAGCTTCTTTTACTGACTTCAAACTTTAAAGGAAGACAATGCCCTAAAATGCATTGCAACTAATTAGGAATGAAAGCCAGTTAGCCAGTTAGCTTGCTGTGTTGGTCCCATCATATACAGAACCCCTGTTAAGTCATTTTTTATTTCACATTGAAAATGGTAGAAAATGACATATAGTAAGTAAAAAAATTTTTTTTTTTATAAAATCACTTGTGCCCCAGTTGAAATTTCACTTTTGCCAACAAAACCACACTTAACCTTCTTCTTTCAGAAGGTTGGAAAAAACAGAGACAGGGATTTTTGACCATTCTTCTTTGCATAATCTTCCTAGGAGGTCCAGAGTTTGGGTCTTTACTTATGCACTCTCCTCTTCAGCTCACCCCGCATGTTGAGGGCCATGGAAGGAGCTTAGTTTTGTGTCTGCTGAGCCATTTTTGTGTAGATTATGCCTTATGTTTAGGGCCATTTTCCTGCTGGAAGATCCTATGGCAACCTATCTTCAGCTTTTTGGCAGAGGCCACCAGATTATGATTTAAAAATGTCCTGGTATTTCAAAGAGTTCATGATGCCATGCACCATAACAAAGTTTTCAGGGCTTTTGGAAGAGCACCACAGATCCTCCACCATACTTTAAAGTGGGCATGAGTTGCTTTTCTGCATACTCATCCTTGGGTTTACCCCGGACCCACTTAGAATGTTGACACAAAATTCAGTTTTCATCTCAACTGATCAAAGCACATGGTATCACTTAGCAAACCCCAAGATACCACTCTCTGGTGCAGTTCTCTAACTTAAGACAAACTTCAGCCTTGTTTGTCATTGTTCTAGTTTGGTTTAAACTTCTTTAAAATTCTTCTGACTGTAGATACAGGCAGGTTTAGGCGAGTAGTTAATGGCATGTTCTCTTGTCTTTCCAATTTTGAAGAGTGACTAAAAGGACTCTGTGTCATTTCATATTTAATCCAAGGAAGTTATTAGTTAGTATGTTTATATTCCTATTTACTCTGTTCAACTTTAAAAACTAAACTAGAAAACTAGACTAAACTAAAAATGCTTCAAATATATTTATTTTATAGGAATTATTAGGGGTGTGAACCAATTAATAAATATAATTCAATTAAAATTTAGATTTTTATCTCTTTTTTTGTTGTTGTTTTATTAGAAACCTAAGAACACATCATAACATTGAAGGATTGTTCTTTGCCTTCTGCCCAACCCAGAAGAGTGGTGTTTCTTCATTGATTCATCAATGTTAAGCTTGAAAGCTGTTCTGCTATACAATGTCAAATTTTATCCTTCAGTACCTGTTGGCTGTGCAGCACACATGAAAGAAACAGAATATGGAACTGTTACTGAAGTACGTCCAGTATACCAGGTACAACTGGAATATCTGTGAAGATATTAAAGTTTTTGCTCTGTTACTAGTGCTGTTGTTTCATCTGCGAATGGGACAGATGTGCCAAAGAGTCCCACTACTCTCGACAGGACTGGCCACTCTGTAAAAAGTTAGCTGAGAAAAATGTGGCCCATGAATCGCTTGTCGACTCGATATTTTTGCCTACTCGTGAAAGCAATGAACAAGGAAGGAGAAGGTTTTCGTTATTTTAGACAGATGTTCCTAAGAAAAACTGATGCCAAGATGAAAGAGGACATTTTTGTTGACCCCCAGATCACACATGGTGTGATTTGAAGTTATCTTAGTTGGGCCAGAAAAAAATTGCCTGGAAACCCTTCAAAGACATTGTTGACAATTTTCTGGGCAATTACAGAGGCCCAAACTACATTCAGCTGGTAGACAAATTTCTCAAAGCATACAAGACAATGAAGTACAACATGTCACTCAAGATTTCCTCCCTCACACTTGGACTTCTTCCCCACAAACCTCGGTGATGTCTATGACGAACATGGGGAAAGGTTTCACCAGGACAATCCAGCAATACTTCCTGACTACTGTTGGACATTGCAATATGATGCACCAGACGTTGAATACAAAAGAAAATCGGGAGAAAAACATTTTAGTTCTGTTGATTTTAATAGCTTATGCAAAATGTAAAAGTGACAAAATATGTTATTGTCAATAAACATGTAAATGTCTGTTTCTCAGAGTTTATATGTGATGCAGTAAAACCCAAACTATATTTGTGCACACCCACTAGGAACCTGTTGCAATCAGCAAAAACTTTTCAGGGAGCAAGACTTTTTTTAAAAAATGTGTTAGTGAAGTTTTGTTGTCAGTTTTTTTTTGCTGAGCGCCTTGTAATAACTAATGTTAACCCACTAGTGTGTTTAGCTTATTTGATATAAACCACCATAAACCAGCTCATCTGTTTCAAGCAAGTGCTCATGTAAACATGACATGTAATCATGGATATGACTTTAAGACAAATTTCGACACAAGTCAAAACCCCCTTACATACGTGTGTAATGCCCTGGGACAGTCCACCAGAGAGAAACACTCACCCACCTGAGGCTCTGTTTTGCCCTTTTCTGAGCATTTTATTATATCTACTTTTACTTTCACTTTCACTTTCATTCTAACATCATAAAAATGGGGGGCAGTGTCGAACCACAAATAATTGTTAGTTGAGTGTGTCACATAAGTCAAGGACCCCCTGTATTTGTCATTGTTAACACACCATCACACACAGTGCTTGCATTTAACCCATCATATCGAGGGCTGAGAGCCAAAAGGGCGTAAGTGACATCTTGGTCAAAATTGAGTTATATATATCATCGGAAAGCTCTTTGTGAGCTTTTTTTACTGAAACAAATTACAGAAGTGAAATATAAATACATTTTGAGTTATTAAACAAAAACCAAAGGTCTTAACTGTAAACACACTGAAGCATTTAGAGTCACCTTCTAGTTGCAAGAGCAAGGTTCTAACCACTAGAAGACCACTGCCCCAGTAAATACCATTAACAGCATCAAATAATAAACAAACTAGTCATTTATAGAACTACAAGTGCAGATAATTCTACTAAAATGGATGAATGGATCATGATTGTAGACACCACTGTGGAGCTGTCAGCTGTGCTTTTCAACTCTAGGAAGGTCTACTTGACCCATAGCACTGCTAGCATCTCAGGAAGCACAGTTTTAGGAAAGGAAGTCGAAGCTGGTGTTAAAGGGCAAGTTCCAAGACTGCTGATGCACACCCGTCACCAGGACAGACAAGACTGATCCCTCGCTTCAAAGCAAAAAGCAGGATAAATGATTCATGAGCAGCTGGGCTTGTTGACGTCTCGCTCGCTCACATCTATGCTTGAACACCATTGATTGTTGCGCTCTCTCCCTCTCCTCTGAGAGCAGACATTTCTGCTACTCCATCATATACTGTGACTCCCCCCACCATTCCCTAGCTTACACACACACACATGTGGCTCATGGCCTTGCGACACAAGAGGGAACATGTTGACAGAGCGATCAGAAAGGCTCTGAAGTGAGATTTCACAGCTCGGAGTGTTGACCTATTTCACAGAACCACTCTCTTCACACCCCAGTCTCCTTTAATAGAAAAGGCCAGAGAACACGAAGTGGGCCGGATTGATCTGGCCCCAGCAACACTCATGAAACATCACTGATGCTAACCCTCTGCTGCTGAGGTGGTGGCTTTTCACTGAAGGTGTACACTGGATTGTACGACATAAATAACTGAAAAAAGAAAGGAGATTGCGGATTACAGATATGCTCACCCTGTTAAATCTTGAACCAAAACTGTTGAGACATTTAACTATGGCCAACGGGGACATGCCTGCTCTCAGGGCAGGGTGAGTCTGTGAAAATGTTTGGCCCCACTTTATATTAAGTGTCTCTAATTACTGTGTAGTTACACATTAACAATGCATGTAACTACAGTGTAAC
>JBBIGC010000002.1:4103887-4115201 GCA_037576955.1 Lepidarchus adonis
AAAGACGCTGCTAATAAAGTTACATAATTACACAGTGGATTCACGTTTATTATTATATTTACAAAATAGCACAGTTTCTGTGTTGGTCGTATCATTTTATTTTGTTGTTTTTATCTGTGACACCTTAAATGCCGGTCCGCAAAAATATTGCCGGTCAATGGGGCAAAAAAGGTTGGGGGCCGCTGCGTTACAATATGACTATAAAAATGTTTGTCTAGAAAAAGTATACAAAATATAAATCAAGGCCACAAGACAAGACATCTGTGCAGAATGATGACGTTCCCCAAAATTTCTTTCACAACAAAACCTGTAGTATGTAGTACCTCGTGACCGACCGGCCCTCGTCAGCCATCTTCCCATCCCAAGACAGGAATTCTGCAGAAGAAAAAAATATCTGAAGTGTTCAAACTGACACTGCCTACACCAGCAGGATTCACAGTTTAGTGGCCAACAGTGGATGAGACAGAACCAGAGACACTCATGTCGCTCAAGAACACTGAATCAGAAGCAAAACAAAGGCTTCAGCACTGACAAAGGCCTGTGACAGCACCACCGAGAATAGATTTAACACACACATGGTTTTGACATTAGCTGCGTTAGCAAACTTTGTTCTGTTTTCATCTTTGACAAGTTAGTTTTTCCCCTGTTACTCTGTAATGGAAATATTAAAATTGGCATTATTTTTCACAGTGGAGAAACAACGCACAACTATGCAGGAATGAGAGAATTATTAAAACTACTGTGGGTGTTTTTGTTTATTATTTATTTGCTTGCTTGCTTATGCATTTATTTATTTTTTATTTATTTTAAAACTTGTGGGCAGTATCAAGCATTTTCTTAAATCTATTTACTCTTTTTATTCCAAAACCCCTTACATAACATTATCCATTCTGTAGCCTTCATGGACTTTACTGAAAGACTGTAAAGGGTTTTGAATAAATTTAGTAAGATTAAGGCCAGATATGATTGATAAATAAGTCATTATTTAAAAATAGTACAATATATTTAGCAGTATTGCTGATTACGTATATGAGGTTGCATGAGAACTAGACACACACACACACACACACACACACACACACACACACACACACACACACACACACACACATATTTAATTCTATATATTAGCACAAAATTTTCATTTAAAAAAAATTGACTAAAAACTGTATGCACTGTTATTATAAAACTATATACATTTTAGCATACATCCACCTCTGAGTGAAATATTTGGAAATCTTTCTGGAAAATACTCCAGAATATGGTTAGGAATGAACATGTCGAATTTCATAAATGCTAGTTCTACAGGTTGAGATTTTTGCTCCTGATTGTAGGAAAAAGCTGATTTTGACCATTTTTAAACTGAGCCTCAATGCTTCATCACACAATAAGATCTCTTGTCATATTTGTGTTAAATAAAGTATCATTAGTCAAAGAGACATACTGTACAAATAAACATCTTTGGATGTTCTTTTTTACATTGTCATTGCCTAATTCCTACCATATTCCCAGCCTCCATATCCAATGCTAACCTGCATAGAGCTAGAACAAGTGTCAGACTGGGAGTGGATCCAGACTTTGCAGGAAGGTGGTCTCTAGGACCAGTGCCTAGGTTGACTTGACAAATTACACTTGATGTAGCATGCTTATTTCACCTAAACATCTTAGGTCTAGCAGTAGACCCACACCTGCTAACTTAATCATAATGAATTATGAAACAACCTGCCAAGTTTAACCTTGTTTTAGCTTCTCTCCACTAGTCTTCAGTCACTATTATCACTCTGAGCATTTCTGTGTGTTTCAACCAGTCACAAGTGATTGGAAATATAACCTTCCTGTTGAAGTCCTGAAATGGGCCACAATCTGCATTCACTGAGGCCAATAGCAGCCCTTCAGTCTTTATCTGGTCGGACAACAGCGGCTAATTTCATTGAGAAGATCCAATACTGCCAGTCAGAGCTAATCGTGGGTTTTCGCAATCCATTAACAAATTGCTCATCCATGCACGCTGTAGTGCTAGTTGAGGGTCTAAATAAATTGTCTTACACAACATTGGCTCTTTGTCTCAGCATTGTAGTAACTAGATGTGGCACCGATTCGATTTTCAGTATTGGTGTTAAGCCAATATCAGCAAATATATACTTTTTCACACACTGCAGGAACTAAATAACCTGACTTTAGTTTCTTAGTCATAGTTGCAATTTCTTCAGTTTCAGTCATCAATTTTATTTGTACAGCACTTTTTACAACTGATGTCACAGTGCTGAAACTGACACACATTTGCACTGCAATTGATATTTCTGCATTTGTATCTAGACAATCCGTCCAATTAACACTTTCTTTAAGGTACACTCCTTTGCTTAGACACAATGGGCGAAATCACACTTGGTCATCATGCTGAGCATTGTATAAAGTTGGGTATAAAACCTTCTAGGATGAGGCTGTGGAAACCTGTTGAACCTCTTTCCGGTACCGTTGGGATGGTGTTGGTGTTTGTGATCCAGAACTAGTCATCTAACATCAGTGTCTAACCTCACTGCTTTTTTGGCTAAATGTAATCAAATCCACACTGTAATGTTCCAACATGTAGCGTAAAGTATTTTCTGCAAAGGAAAGACAAATTCCTTATTGAGACTGGATTTCAGATGGAATGTCAGAGGTTCCATGTGTCTCCAAACGTTTGGATATATAATCTACTTTCACATTTAAAAAAAGAAAAGGGTTTGCCACCTTTTGTGGGCAGCCATAGCCCAATGGTTAGAGAAGTGGGTTTGTGACCGAAGGGTCCCAGGTTCGATTCTCAGGCTGAAGTGCCCTTGAGCAAGGCACCTAACCCCCAACTGCTCACCATGTACGTCGCTCTGGATAAGAGCGTCTGCCAAAATGCTGTAAAAACCTGAATAATATCTGGCCAACAGAGGTCCTGTGGTCAAAAACTGTCCAGTAATGAATGGGGCAGAATGAGGGCTGACAAATTATGTAGCAACAGATGGGCCACAGTCTGTAATTCACTCCTTTTGGCAAACTGTCTTCAGTTCCCTAAAGTAAGAAGGAACCCTCTGTTGGATTCAGATTTCAAAACTCTTCATTAATTCTCAATAAGACTCAAGTCAGGAGGTTGTTTCAGCATGGGAATCAGCTTTACCTTTTTAGAAACTAGTCCTGTGATGTTTTTAGAGAATGCATACATTTCCATCTAAAATCTCCCAGTACATTGCTTTCTTCATGTTGGTGTATTATATTTTTGTCACACATCTTTAACTGGGTTCTCTACTTGAGAAACTCATGATGTCTTAGGTAAAAAATTCTAAAGGGTTCACAACCTTTCCAACACCACTGTATCGTACCAAAAAAGTGTCAAAATGCTGCAATTCCTGTTCAGAAACATAGCACCGTGACAATGAAAACTGGAAAAGGTGTTTAATTGCAGTAAATTACAGATATGGTTACAGTTCACAGAGAGGCACTACATAAAAGCTGTATTTTATTCAGATCTCCTCCAAGCCTCAATCCACTCAAGGGAGCCTTTCAGTAATGTAATGACTGTCATGATGATCTTTCAATAAGCGAGCCCTTTCGCATGCAAGGGCAAATGTGTAAAGTGGTACTGGCTCTGAAATTTAACACCTTCCCCACCGCATCCACATCCATGTTCAAATATAACCGGCGTAACTGACACCTCTCAATCCACAGCGGAATCAAAATAAACCCCCGTAATGAAACATGGACGTTCTTCTTTTCAGAAAAAATAAATGTAACAATGAGTTAAAATCAAATTGCCCCTTTTACATACCAACAAAAATGTGCAATTGAGAATTTCATCAATTGAGAACTTTATTTATCAAGCAATTTAATTTTCAGACTAAATTGAATGCAATGATGTAATGCTTGAATGTATTTTTAATAAAATAGACAAAAAAACTCAATTTTGACTTAAAAGAAGTCAATCTTAAATACAATAAAGATGTTACATTTTAATCACTGTTTGTTTTTAATTATACACTTTTAAAAAGTACTGATATTTAGACACAGTGAGGCTACCTAGCTTCTGATATTCCATTTATTAAAGGTATATTTATTAGGATTACTTCATTTATGTCCTGACCTTTTTAATATTATTTTTAGGCCTGTGTGTCTGATCGTTGCATCATCTCCATTCATCATATTATACCACTTAAAAGATTTTTCCATTAAAACATAAGAGTCTGCTTCTAAAATGTCAAATGATTTTTGATTACATCACTGTGCACCAAAGGAAAAAAATAATCTAAATGGGAAAGAGCTGCTGTGCAATTGACTGCATAAATAAATTCAAAAGGAAATTGGAGTGATATTTTTACAGACTGCCAAGAGGAAACAGCTTTTAGGGGGAAACAGAGAAACCAGAAGTTAAGCGGTTATCCTCCTAAATTAAAGGCAGTTGGACTTAGCAGTGATCCTTACAATTTACCAAAGAACCTGTGGTTCATTGACATGGCCAGGAGTCCTGTTTCCTAATTTTGATGCAGTGGAAATACATAAAGCAAAACTTGAAGACCGCTGGTTCCACGGTAGATAATAATATGTTTTGGTAAAAAATCTAAATCTAAAATCTAAACTACAAAAACAAAATAAAATAACTATACATATATTTTAAAACAAGAGGGAGATATAAGGAGATGATATATCTAGAACATGTAAAGTGCATTGCTATATTACCTTTCCTGTGCTCATTCCGCAACCGTGCTCGGAGGCCTGCTAGCTCGGCTTCAGGACTGAGTGGCAGCGCCATTCAGGGTAATTCCCCAACTTCGAATGTGAACACTTCTTCTGAACCAGCCAACGCAGAGACTCACTTAGAGACAGATCCATCAATCCATCCATCCATCCATCCATCCATCCATCCATTCGTCCATCCATCCATTCGTCCATCCATCCATTCATCCATCCATCCATCCATCCATCCATCCATCCATCCATCCATCATTCATCATTCATTCATCCATCCATCCACCCATCCATTCATCCATCAATACATCAATCCATTCATCCATCCATCCATCCATCCATCCATCCATCATTCATCCATTCATCAATTATTTTTGTTCTTTCACAGCACAGAGCACAATTTCTGTTCCCCAATCCAATTTGCTCCAATGTGCGCTGCTAACCCATGCTCTCTCGCTAACAGGCTACAACTCGCTCTCTCGCTAACAGGCTACAGTACAACTCTCCACTAAAAACAACGTTCTTTCCACCTGTTCTCCTCTCCACACACTACACAGTCCATAAAGCATTGCTTTCCATGAAACCACCACATCCCACTTTCCACTGAAAACTGGAAACAAACTAGCATCTGTTAGCAGTTAGCTTAGCCATCATGCTAGTCCTTGATGCACCAGAATACGCAGACTCTCTGTGTATTGTAAAATAAAAGCAGTTGTAGAGGTTGATCTCGTCTAAATGCAGCATATGATTAGCTTTACTTAGTTTAACCTTACAATATGGGTGTTATTTTTTCAGCAAGAAGAAGAGAAAAAAAATTTGTAGCTGGAAAATGGTTCTGCCGAATCTACATGTAAATTATTTAGTATAAAATTAGCAACATTGAAATGCTAAAATTATTAGGGTTACCTTTCTTCAAAATCGTCATCAGTTGTGACCTGTGCTGCTTTGCTGTCGATGATGTTGGACAAAGGCAAAGCGTTTGTCTTGAATATTGCAGACGTTGTGTTGAACTTAAATTGTGCAGAGTTGTTCTTGTGTTGTGGCAGGATATCGGTAACTTCCATATTTTATCGATTTAATTGTTTATGCTCAATTACGGTAAAATGGAGTTGGCCTCCAGGGACGTATAAAACTTTTGCTTCAGATATTCAAATAAATTTATCAACACTGTGGCTTATCTTAGATTTTTAAAACATAAATACAAATTTTCTCCTTTTACTCTCACTGATTATCAAGTATTGACGCTCACTGATACTGTGGAATTACAGGACAGAGGGAAATGAGTTATGATTTCGGATTCATACTGGCTTTAATACTGTAGGTCTTGAGTAGTTAACATTTGGAGTGAGAATGCAGTCTTTCTTCGAAAAGGAATATCTCAGATCAAGACAAGTGTCATGATAAAGAAATGAAGAAATGCAATTTCAAGAGCAGTAGAGGACATGGTTCCAGTAAGCAGATGTTATAGCCCTACACAGCCAATCCTCTCACTTCTCTCTCTCTCTCTCTCTCTCTCTCTCTCTCTCTCTCTCTCTCTCTCTGCCTGTACTATATGAATTTTTTTCCCACATATGAAATTGCTTCTGCAGTGTGGTTCTCTGGTGTGGTTATGATAAATTTGCTCTACTCACTTTGCTTCACAACAGACCACAACTGCCAAGATCCATATTACAAATGAATTTAATTTTCCTGCTTGTTTAACTGGACATGATTTCCACATACCTCAGAGAACTAAGGAACTATCAGGATTCTGTGTGTGCATGTACACAATTCAGGAACTGAGCTCACTCATCCATCCATCAGGAACTGAGCTCAACCATCCATCCATCCATCCATCCATCCATCTATCCACCCACCCATCTACACATCCACCCATCCATCCATCCATCCATCCACCCACCCATCCACACATCTAACCATCCATCCCTCCCTCCATCCATCCATCCATCCATCCATCCATCCATCCATCCATCCATCCATCCATCCATCCATCCATTCTTGTTTACTTTCCTGACTTGCTTCCTTCCCTTCTTCCTTCCCTCCATTTGTTCTTCCTTCATTTGGCTTTATTTCATTACATTATCCACTGACCACATTTTTACACCACATCCCACCGTTTGACAACATTTTTAAAGTCTGTCCCCCAACACCAACTGTCTTCCACCCTCATTTAATCACCTGCCCCAGGTCTCTGTACAACTCTGCACCCTCCCATTCTTTGAGCCTTCCAAGGGTCACAGTGGGTCCTGGAGCCCAGAGCTTACAGAGGAAGAGGCAGAGAAACCTCCTGGACAGGTCACCAGTATATGGCAGGGAAGACACCCTGGTAGATTAAACCAGAAAATATTAAAGCTCCCTTGTCAAACAAATGGAGCTCATGGCAAAAGTAATTCAGTTTTGTAAAACTGTCGTTAAAAGCCTCTTGTTATTAGCAGTGGGTAATCGCAGGAGGGCCAGGGTAATTCCCTGTGGGCTGGCAACGTTTTGGGCTAATTACCGTGGGCTAACAACATCGCATTTATAAAAGTGCCTTGGTGTGGCTGACTCTCTTTTTCTCCCACACATGAACAAGCCCAATGTACATGTCAAGACTAAGTCTGTTATAGCAATATGTGGGGCTGGAGGGTAAATCAGCCTCCTTTTCAAGTTGTACACCTCTGGTTTGTCAAATATAATTGGTTAGCTACTGGGTTTTGCAGAATGAATAGAAATTAGCCAATGAAATGTGTCATAGCGAAATGTATCTGGTAGATTCTACATTCAGGAGGTGTTTTAGAGAGAGCATTATTTTAAGCTTTGCTGAACAGGGACAGGGGAAGGTGTTTTGAGCGGGGGGTGCTAAAATATTGAGCAGAGTGGTGTACACTGTAACATCGTTATAGAATTTCAGAATGTGTTATGTTTACTCACTTTTTTAGATAAACTTTATTCAAATGCATAGACTTTAACTCTGGATGCCTAAATGTATTAAACAGCATATATTGCATGTTTTGAACATCTTATGCAAGTGTGCAAATCCCATTTATCTCATCAGCGAGTGTCTTTCTGCAGCAAAACAACAAGTTATCATTAGAATAAAGGCAAACAAACAAGAAAGCAGTAAAAAGGAAAAGAAATCTAAATGTGTTTTGTAACCCAACACATTGACAAACATGTGCTGTTCAATTTACATTCATTTTATTTGATTCTAATATTAGTGATATGAAAACAAAAATCACTTACTGGCTGTCTAAGCTGTTCTTATACATTTCTAAGGGGGCTAAGACTTTTGCACAGTACCGTACAGTACTATATATAGTATATACAATATCTCATAAAATTGAGTACAGCCCTCACATTTTTGCAAGTATTTTATCGTATCTTTTTATGGGACAACACTGAAGATATGACATTTTGATACAATATAAAGTCAGTGTACCGCTTGTATAACAGTGTAAATTTGTTGTCCCCTCAAAATATTTAAACACACAGACATTAATGTCTAAACTGCTGTCAATAAAACTGAATCCACCCCTCTGTGAAAATGTCCAAGTTCCCAGTGTCAATTTTTTGTGTGACCACCTTTTTTCCTGCACTGCCTTAACTCTCTTGGGAATGGAGTTTACTAGAGCTACACAGGTTGCCACTGGAAACCTCTTCCACTCCTCCATGATGACGTCATGGAGATGGTGGTTGTTAGAGACCTTGCACTACTCCACCTTCCGTTTGAGGATGCCCCACAGATGCTCAATAAGGTTAAGGTTTGGAGACATGCTTGCCCAGTCCAGCATCAGCATCCAGCTCAGTTTTTTAGCAAGGCGGTAGTAATCTTGGAGGTGTTATGGGTTGTTATCATGTTGGAATACTGGTCTGTGACCCAGTTTCTGAAGGGAGGGGATCAGACTCTTCTTCAGTATGTCACAGTACATGTTCGCATTCATGGTTCCCTCCCCAGTCCCGGCAGTACTCATGCAGCCCCAAACCATGACACTCCCACCACCATGCTTGACTGTAGACAAGACACTTGTCTTTGTACATCTCACCTGGTTGCTGCCACACATGTTTGACACCATCTAAACCACATAAGTTTATCAGTTTATCAGACCACAGGGCATGGTTCCAGTAAACCAAGTCCTTAATCTGCTTGTCTGACAGGCTCCGCCCCCACTCCTTCAACCTCAACGCTGGAAGGACTCATACATCGATTTTCGAAAGACTTGCAGAATCAGTGGCTGCCAAATACTTTTTTGCTCCAATGTATATATTATCCGTAAAGCTGAACTTTACTTTCTAATTCTATAGATTTTAATGTTCTGTTAATGTTTAGATAAACCACTAGTCAATGCAGCTAGTCTAAGTCAAAAATTATACACTATTTTTATACTAATTTAACTACAGAAAATGGGCTTTGGTGTCAAAAAGCACACTATTATATCCACTGCACAGAAGCAAAGTAAAATTTCACTCTGCAGCAATGATGCAAACACAAATCAGTTTGATCATCCTGCATTAGTGACTGTAATTTTGGTATATGGGAGAATAAAATGCCATAAAAGTTAGCAGTTAGCTGCTGCTTAGCTGTTAGCTAGCTCTATTTTTTAGTGTTTAAATGATGATCTACAGGGATCTGTTTGCCTCAACTAAGTCAATGTGGCATATAAACTGTCATGTGATTTTGCCGTAGACAACCCATACACTTTATCAGATACCTGACATGGTCTAGAGGCGCAAGAGTAACAAACATTCTCTGAACAATTTCTCCAATTCTTTTTGCAATGCGGTTCTGCTTTACAACAGCTGCTTATTCAAATGTACATTATTGTTGAAAAGTTGTGTAAAGAGTATTAATTTTAAGAGACAAGTGCCCTGTTGTGTAGGGAAGTGTATTAACAATAACAAGCCAATGCGGCAGCTGAAGGCATAATGGCATCAGAGGAATAATTCAGACTGCCTGATTTTTTTGGCTGAAGAACATGAAAGAGCAACCCAGCAGAACACCTCAGTTACGGCGAGAGCACAAGCAGAGTCAAGGCCAAGTTGGAGGAAAGGATTGACTATTCATAGAAGGAATGCTTCAGTGGTTCATTAAATTAAGCAATGTGTAATGTTCCAGGGTGTTCCGATATCTTTCACTGCTCCAGTTCAATACTTAAATCTGTTGTCATTAAAATGAGTCACATTAATTACTGCAAGGAGGGGAGAAAATGCCCCTCGCTAGTTTTTTGGGAGTTTGGGCTTAATTGCTTTGGCTGAGTAAAACCTTAACTGTACGTTCAAGGCTCTATAAATGCATTCGATTTTTAGGAGAGAAGCAAAAGAGCATAAGAGAGCTTTGGAATAAGTTTAATGCCTGGCACTAATTAGCTTTTCAGTTTTTGAAGGACTTGGAATGGGGTGTTCAGTCACATGTGACCCAGTTTTTCCTCTGGGGACGCTCCAACGGCACAGGGTATTGACGAAAGTCTCCAATTGTTAAATCTGCTTTTCTACAAGTCCATGTTGAAATATTAGGGAGGATATAAAAACAGGCAAGCAATTGCATCCAATCAAACATTCACTGTTCGCTTTATTTGAAGCAATTACTACTCACTGACCACTTTATGAGCCTCACCTTCCTTACAGACCCTCTATACAATTACAGACATGAGGACTGCATGAATCATTGGCAGCATGAACAGCTACGTCGGCTGGAAATGCATCTGCATTAACACCCAAACTGGGAAACTAACAGCTCTAATAGGACAGTGGAACAATGTGTCAGAGTGTGAAATTTACAGCCTTTGTTCACAGTGCTTATAAAGTATCAGAAAAGTCTTGGAGATATCAAAGTTGATGAGAACTTACTTCTTTCATCCAGGGGTTTTTGTTTGGTTTGATGCAGAATGGGACATTGTCCTTCCAGCTCATACTTCTTCACAGTGGTAGTGATTGGAACAAGGGGTCTACAGTAAAAATACAGGTATATTTTACTCTCAGAAACCACTGATGAAGCTATGCGTTGTACTTTATGCTTTATGTACACACCCAGAACTAATTTATATAATACATTTATTAGAAGGTATTTTAGAGGCATTAAGTACTTTAGACCTATGGCTCTTTTGACTCTGTTTCTCTACAATGAAGTATTCTTCATCATGCAAATCTGAATTGCATTGCTTTCTTTTGAACAATTGAATTATATTTGAACAATTCAACCCTCAAACCTGCTTGAACTTCCAGAAAGTATGAACAGTTGTATAGGGCCAGTACAACCTGATGTATTGCCAATATACTTGACTTCCCTCTTTGACTAGGTGCAGGACATTCATATATGCAAGCAATAAGCTTTATTCCTTCTGTCGTGAACACAGTAGCTACTTTAAATTCTTCTTCCTCCACTATGTGGCTAGCACGTGAATAGAGGAACTATAGTCTTCCCTGTTAGCATCACTGCTATGCTAAAAATGGCCACTCAAATCATTTCTGTGGCGGTCCTGTGGTACTCTCTTCCCACTGATGAAATCGGTGGGGTGGAGGGAATGACAAATGGTGCAACAAAAGATGTAATCAATAATTGTAAACCTGCAAAGAACAACCTTCAACACAAATCTGATCTAATATGTTATTAGAGTTTCAGCAAGTCAACATA
>JBBIGC010000002.1:4128379-4141300 GCA_037576955.1 Lepidarchus adonis
TGCCATTTTAAGTCTTTCTGTACATCCAGAAATAGGATGTACAGATACAAATCCTCTTACGATATCACAAAAATCACAAAAACTTCACAGGAAAACCACAGGGTTCAACGCTTGTGCAAAAAGTAGCGTCTTGTAGTCCGGAAATTACGGTAGTTTCTCACCTACCCACCTCACCTACCACATTTCAACATCATAGTGTATCTTAATATTCACAGGAAGTGGTGTTGCCTGTCAGGCCAGTGCTACCGTTGGCACGTTTTGCATATTTGGGGCTCCAGATCCCCAGCCTTGGCAGAGCTGGATCGTGGGCTCTGTCAGCAGAGGCATGAATATTCATCACATTTAGCCTGTGAATGACCTGCAGGGAGCTTTGAGGCCCTGTCTTTTCCTCTCAACTCACTATGCCTCCTCTCAAGTCCATCACAGTCAAGGAAGCCTCCCCAAGGAGGATGGAAGATGTAGTCCACTGCCCAGATGAATCAGATGATTCAGATATTAGACTCCTACATGACACAGGAAGAGGGTTTCACATGTACTCCAACCACTGCGGTAATTTAGACCAGAGTTTTGTGTAAGGAGACGCTACAGTAACATGATTAGGATGCCTTTAATAGTTTCTACATTGCTGAGAAGGCTTAAATGGGATGTTGGTTCTGACAGAATTCCAAAATAGGCTCTATATTTTTCCTTTAAGAATCAGACTAATGAACGCAATTTCATTGTAGTAGCTAGAAATAGCCCAGAACCAGAGAAACAGTTCAGAGGAACATCCTCTGAAGTTGCTATGAGAAAAGCAAATAAGGTTTGTGAACCCAAAAATATGACCTTCAACATCAGCAGTATTTCTGAAAGTAAAGAGAACCCAATTAAAGTAATGAGACAAAATCGTTATACTACATGGTCATTTTTTTTATCGCAAAACATGATTCAATATTGCATTTATATGAGGAGCATAAATCAGAGATCATATGTATGCACACATAGACAATTCTAAAGGGTTCACAAACTTTCTAGCACTGCTAAACTTCATATGTTAAAATATGCGGCTTATCTAAAGTTCCTTCTACAGCTGGTTGATATAGAAAAAAATCACAATAAATGTTATATCAGTAGATATTGATATACAGTGTATCGCATTAACGTCAATGAAATAGCTATTTCTAGTCATTTTAAAGTAAGATGTGAAGATATCCTGAGATTATAATGTGTAAATATTTTTACTTTTTTATTTTTTTTTCAGAAGTTGAATATTGAACAGTCGGACACTTTACCATAGACTGTGTGTGTGTTCGGGGCTTATGGTGTTTGAGTGTAGGAATGTGCTTATTGTTGTTGTGGGACTTATTTGAGGGTGTTTTGTGTTGGGTTTGGGGAAATGGGCCAAACCACCCCCAACGTGGTTACTAAAGAAAAGGGTGGCGTAGGGGTGGTTTGGTCATGTTCAGTAAGACTCTTGGGGTTTGTATGGTTTGTTATGCTTTGTGCGAACTCTCCTATAGCGGGCGAACTGGTACCAGAGTTCTTGTTAGAGCTGGTAATAAACCGGAAGTGGGCCACGTCCCGTATTCAAGCACTAAACCCTTGTGTCAAGTCCCCATTATTTCCCTCAAATAATGATGAATTTTCAAGCCAGAAATTTGTCACAATACTATACTGTACAACTGTACTTCAAATAAATTAATAAAAACTGAAATCTACAGGAAAATGCAAACAGAATGGACAACTCAATTATTTGGTCAGTTCCAAATAAAAAAAAAAAAATTCTTTCTGGCCATTGAAAAACTTTCAGGTTTTATAAGAGAAAAACTACTATTGTTTTGTGGTTTCCATTCGTGCTCAGTGAAGTAGGCGTTGAGGCTCATATGTGGTTCAGATAGTGAAGTTATCACGCACTGTGCAGCTCAGTAGGTGCACCTAACAGTAGCCAAAGGCACTGCTAAAAGCAGTGTCTGGATAAATCTGGATGAAGTGGAGGCGTTCCACTCAAAGCCATTGTGTTGTATTGTTTCTGAGTTGGGATTGAATGCCTCACATACCTGTTACCAGGGATACTCAGGGTTAAGTGCTTTTCTGAAGGGCACTGTGGCAATACTGGTAACTTAACAGCTAGGATCAGACCCTTCACCTATTGGTTCACAGCCAAGGATACATCTCAATGAAAACGAAGAAGCAGGATGATTTCCTTGAGTTCTGTACAGTACGCACCAGTTAGCATCCTATAAATATTTGTACCTTCCTTTGTGATTTATAACAACATATGACTATTTTTAGTTGACAAATGGCTCTTCAGGATGGTTACTAGTAGTGATTTTAGCTCTATAAATAGGTTTTCTTATTATTCCTGGCCATACTTTCTCTACAAGTAACTTTACACACTGATAAATACCACGTAAATTAATTAACTGCCTCATAACAAAGACAAAGACCACAGACGGCCTGTCTCATGGCTGTGTCCTAAACCGCATATAGTATGTCACAAATAATATTAATCATTGCAGTTTTAAAAAGAGGTTCTTTCAGCAATGCAATAGAAGTGGAGCCCACGTTTGGTTCCCTAGAAATAACTGTGTCTGATAAAGATTTATGGGTGGGATTAATCTTTAATAGGCCTATCGGATAATCAGATAATGATTCTATAATATATATAGGGTTTTGCATGAACGTGTACCTATAACAGTATTTATGTAGCTCTGCACACGTTGGAGCCTCCCTGCTCCCAACACACCTGATCGAACAAAATAATCAGCATTTGGCAGGTGCCCTTTACTAAGGGTGTAACAATTAATCAATTTGTATTGATGTATCGACCAAAATAGTGCACAATCTGATGCATCAGTCTGACACTTTAAAATCAATGTTATTTATTCCATAGTAAATTAAACTTTATTTTGCTGTAGGCAGTCTTCATATTCATACTGACTGTAGACCCCACAATCAAATCGAATTGCGTCATTGCAAATTTTAATATAAAAAATATCAAATCATTGGCTGAAATAAACGACACAGAATTGAATCACAAGAACACTTGTGATTTACACCCCTATTCTTTAACTTTCTCAAGAACTTTGGTTCTTCTTGGTTTCTTCCTCCAGCTAAGGGGGGTTTTCATCGCCTTTGTTGCCCTTGACTTGCTCATCTGGGGTTCGGACCTGGACTCTGTAACACTGCTTTGGGACAACATCAGTTTTATAAAAATGAAATTGACTTGACTTTTACTTGATTTTTGACTTGACACAACTTAGCACAAGGCTTGACACCACTGACTTCGATCACCAACCCACTTCTCTTCCTTTAAATGGTCCTAAAACATTAGTTGCTATTACACACCAAAAGGTACTAAAATATATATAAAATATTTATTTAAAAATTATATATTTTTAAATAATTTATATATATATAGGACAGTGGGCCTACGGTACCAGCAAAAGTGTTACATTTTTAAATAAATATTTTATATTTTATATATATTTTGGTCCCTTTTGGTGTGTAATAGCAACTAATGAGCAACCATGGTTGTTTTAGGACCATTTAAAGGTTCTTTATGGAACCAAAACAGATTCTTCTAAGAAATCATACAAACAATCATTTGGAAACCTCTGTTATTAAAAGCTGCAGAAGCACATGATGAATGCTACCAATTTCATTTTATGTCAAGTTAGCACTGAACGTGATCCATTAGATCAAGAGCTCCGCCCACATGTATCTTCTGGAGCTTCAACTGTTGTGAGCATGGATAAGCTTTATAGAGCAGAAATCTAGGTTCTCAACTAAATTGAGGGTCCCACCTTCAAATAATCATGACATATTTTTAGTGGTAAGCGACAATAAATGGAAATTTCATGTATATTACAGCAATGTAAGCATCCAGTTTAAAAGGTTGCATAGCTTAACATTTGAGGGTTCGCAGCTATTTTTCTGTTCTTATAGGGAAGCGCAGTATATGGGAGAATAAATCAGCACAGCTCTGGCGATTTGCTGTAGAATCTTCTCTCCTGTTGATTCTCTCCTGAGCAGAATGGTTGGCTCCTTTAGACAGAGAGCTGACAGAGGGAGTGAGGGGTTCAGTGTGAACTCCATGTGTGCCTGTCTGTGCCATCTGCAGGCCAGAGTTGCCACAAACCCATTAGATTAAGTAGGTGAAGCCAATGGCAGGATAACCAGAATTAGCATTAAATGTGTGAAGTGATTGGTTTATACAGTACTGTGCATACGTCTGTGCAAATTGTTTGTTCCAACTTATCAGAGCAGAGAGTTTCTTTCTGCAGTTCTCATTAGAATAAGAAAAAGAATATTTGTGCTGTGTTAATGAAGTCCTGTAGTTGATGTGTGTTGGTGTTTGGTGATTGGTGCAGTGCCTCCAGCCATGGCATGGATGTGAAACTCTCAGCAGCACTTGATTGATTGAGCCCAAACCAGGGATTTGATAGTTTTGGCTGAGATCGGCAAAACAGCACTGAAAACCCTGTTGCCATTTTAACATATCTGTATGAAGCTGGATTTTTTGCAGTCACAGCAACCAAAACAAAATGGTGGAGTAGACTGAGCATAAGCAACACACTTCTTGTGTCACTGTCTCCCATTACACCTTGATGGGACCGTCCCAGTGTAGAGAAACAAGCTCAGAGCTGTTACTGACTTAGCTTTATGGTGAGTTATATATTTTCATGTATTTTATATTTGTTTTGTATCTTATTTTGAAAGGAATGTTCACATGTTACCATAGCGACCAGAGAGCATTAGGGGCAGAGAGGAGGATGTTACTCTCAATGTTGTTGGTGCATTTCAGGAAGACGCTGCTAATAATGTTACATAATTACAAGGTGGATTCACATTTATTATTATATTTACAAAATACACAGTTTTTGGGTTGGTCGTCTGATTTTATTTTGTTGTATTTATGAGCAACACAGAACGTGAATATATTGTCTGACATTAAACCGGTCTATGATGCAAAAAAGGTTGGGGACCGCTGCTCTAAACAACTCTTACATATACATTTCTCAATGGCCTAAGACTTTTGCACAGTACTGTAGCTCTGAGAAAAAGTTAGTGCTCAGGTTCAGTCAGTCTTCTTGGGTGTAAGGCATTTTAGGCCCATTCTAAGCCAAAGTTTAACTTATTTTAGTAAAATAAGGATCAACAACATTTCTTTAGATAAAGGCATCATATTATACCTTCTATAAATCAGCAGAGACTAGGTGCACATCTACACACTGATGTAAGAAGCCCCTTGAGAGTAAAGTGGCTGCACTACAGAGCCCGTGGGGACAAAATGCTACTGTCCAATTGCTCTGTAGGTACGGGCTGAGTATTGCTTTTGCATGTCGTAATTATGCATCTGGATCCACTTCACAGAGATACTCGACAAGCCTGTAAAATATGATGATTTCCATTGAAGTGGGTCCTCCACATTGGTCCTACTAGGAATCCTGGCATAATTTTTAAGCTTAGCTTTGGGGGCTTGTCTGTGCACAGCATGCAGATGCGTTTGACTGGATTGTCCTGCACTGAACTCTAAGCAGTAATGTTGCAAAAAGCACAGGGAGTGTCAGATCAGATTGTTAGGTTTGGATTTTCTGATTAGTATGCACATGCAGTCAGCATTTAAGGAGAGCAGATTTTCAAGGCTTTGGAGGTGCGTCCATAGCCACTGTGAGGAAGTTCACAGAAAATGAGGCTATTCTTTCCACCTATTGATTATACACAGTTGATTTTCTGATATTGGCTTGTGCCATATCTACAGTATATGCTAATCCAAGGGGAGAGTGATGAACTTCCTTTGGCTTGGTGAAAAAGATTTAAAACAGAAGAATTTTCAAAAACTGGGATGAGCTTAACATTATTCGGTCTGATAGCCAGATGCTGTTTGCTGCAGGGTGAAAACGTCAGACTCCACTGCACTGGATCTGTCATGTAGCCCCAGACTGAAAAATCAGATTTTTTTTGAGAAACTATTTTACCAGCTTCATTGAAACGTTAGGTGTTTCCAGGTCTTGTTATAGTCATTATGACAATTTTGCTAGCAGAATGGTTGTATTAATGTTGTATTGTAATAATATCACATTTGAGAAGCCTGCTCTTAGAATGTGCGAGTATGTTGTGCTTTGTCTTTTTCGACCTGGTCTTTGTCATTGTGTTATGTGCCTTGGTTCCTCAGCCATGTAATTGTGTTTGTTTTCCGCCTTCGCCCTGCCCTTGATTATTTCCCAGCTGTCTCTCTTGTCTTCTCGCGCAACAGGTGTTCAGTATCATGTTTTACTGTTGTGTTTGGTTCACTCCTGGTCTGGTAGCTGTTGTTAAAGATGGGGTCACTATTAACATGGTACTTCCCATTTTAAACATCCTGGTTTATCAAGACCAGCGGTGTGCAGTTCCAGTCCTGGAGTGGTGGGTGTCCAGCACGGTTTGGTGATTTCCTGGCTTAGACACACCTGTGCTCTCCAGGACCGGAAATGGGAACCTGGATCTAGATCGTCTTATGAGTTCTGATAATGTTAATATTTACTGTTTCTCTTTCTACTACTTCACCTCATTTCTAATGGGAAGAAAATGCACTGTAACGCGTTACGTTGTCGTGTCACATTGTATTGTAGACTGTCGTCTCTTTTATATTGAAATAGATGCAAACCTGTCATATCTGAGCCAATCAGCTAATCAGATCTCTTAGTTAGCCAGCTTGTTCCGGTAAAATGTGCTGTTAATTTATGTTGTTTCGTTAATTTACGTTGCTGCATGTACATAGCACCTTGGTTTTGTTTCGTTTCCCTGTGTACTGAACGGTATATGGTAGGAAGGAGAATAAATATACTTACTTACTTACTTCTCATGTTTAGTTTGTGTTTTGTTCCATCTGAAAACCTTAAACTTCCTGCAACTCATGTCTACATCCATTGTAGTTCTCTAATGTTCTTAACGATGGCTACAGCATTGACGATACTTCATTGATCGACTGGAAGTTGGTCATTTTGCGACCCAACGATGGCCAAGTTGGGAGTGACATGATGTCGCCAATATGTGATGTCATGTTCAGGTGTATCTACTAGCGACCCCCAGTCACACAATCCCACCAGCACTGCGACAGTGAGTCCAGCCATTGTGTGTGTGTGAAATGCCACTAATGGAATGCTTCTGGACCACTCGACACACTTGGAGGAGAGAACCGGCAGACAATTTTACCACTCAGCAGCCTCTAGTAACGTTATTTGACCATACTGTGTGGGCTGCTAGCAATTATTTTATTGTCTTACTGCCAAACTCCAAACGATTTTGAATCAACATTACTCATACATGAGTTCACACAGTATGGCATGTATATATGTGACACTTTTGTTCTTAAGCTATAGAGATATTGTCTTCACAGTGCATTGGGACATATTTTGATCCTAATAAAAATTATAATAAGCTTTCATCACTGTAGGATGAAGCAATTTGCTGATTCATAGATGGTGTGTGTGTGTGCATGTGTATTAATATGTCCTTGTCAACCAGCAGGTCCAAAAGCTTTGCAAACTTCTTTTATTATATCCGGCCTCCAAATACCTTATGTAAAAGGGTCATAACAGTGTATTTCATTTTGTTCTGACAAATAACACTGTGTTGGCATTGGAACACAAAAACAGAAGCACTAAAATATTAACTGAGCTCAGAACATAGACATTTTTATTCTGTTTCTGATCCTTGAGCCCTTTTCACACAAGTAGGGGCTTTTCCAGGCGTCACACAGTGTGAACACAAATATTTGAATCATTTTAACCCAACATTAGACAGACTTTCCCACCTCAGGCCCCTGTTTGGTTATATCAGCGCTTCTCGATTATTTTCTGTTACCCCCCCCCGACTATAATTAGTATCTTCTATCTATAAAATTATTATAAGTACATCTCTGTATTGTATCCTTATTAACATTAATGAAAAGAAAAAAGAAAGAATTATAGATCAACTTAAAACAAAGAATAACTTTTTAACATTATTTTTAGTCTGTAACAGAAAAGATTTAAAGTGAATGTAGCAGTATTGCTTCATCATATTTTCTCGTCTTAGCTTTCGGGAAACTTTCGTTTGCCTCATTATCTCCTTCTTTCATCACTTTTTTTTTTCTTTAAATTGGTGGATGAAAAGAGAAAGGGTGATGGGATTAGGGATCTGTTGGTAAGGACCAAGGCTAAACTTGACCAACAAATGCAATCGAATGACGAGAGTTTTGAGTGTTTATGACCATCTAAGTAAGCATGGTGTAATCCATACCAAGGCCCAGGTGAACAGCAGAACTCGAAGCACTCTTGCTGTGCCATGCGTGGACTCCAGACATTGTCCTGAGTTCACATGTAAAAAGACGTCTGGTCAGCACTCATTAGTATTCACACCCTTCAGCGGTTTATACCATCTTCGGGCCACCTTTAGGCCAAAAATGGTTTCAGTATGGGCTTTTAATAAAACTGTCCAATCGTTGTTGACCTAAAAACTGATGATATTTTCTATCAAATATAAAAACATAACATAAGAATGAACATCAAAATGCATTTATTCTACTGAAAATGCTGATGTATTACTAAACAAAGTCAGTCATGATCACTTATGAGTCATGGCTATGACGAAGGGTCTTTTTTTCCCTATATATTCAAAAAAGCCTCATTTGAAGATTTTCTTTTGTTCTTCTCTTGGAGAGAACAGTTCCCCCATAACCTCCATACTTCTCCGCATGACTCAGCAAGAATCCGCCCCCACCTCCAACCCAAGCCAGACACACTGTGCACCTTCCACGTCCGGATCACCTAACAGTGCCCTCTTCCAGCTGGGTCCCTGGCGAGCGATTGTCGGGCCGTATCAGCTCCTCTCTGAGAGGCTGAATTGCTACACTCCAGGGTCTAATGTGAACTCTGGTGCTTTGAGGCTTTCCCCCCTCACACACACACACACACCACCCACCCATTTGTTCACTGGTAGCTAGTTGTGTTAAACTGTGCCTGTGGCAAGCAATTACAGCGAGTGCGAGGGTGGCTGCCGGAGGTTTCCCCAGAGGGCTATAGCACTGGGGCTATAGAGGTATAGAGCAGTAGGCAGCAGAATCAACAGCCACTTTCTTCCACCACATGGGAATCTGCTCTGAAAAAGGCCTTTTATTATGTGCATTGGTAGGTACACACACACACACACACACACACACACACGCATATAAATATATATATATATATCCTTTGGTAGTTACTGTATGTATATAAGTATTTATGTGTGTGTGTGTGTGTGAGAGAGAGAGTGTGTGTGTGTGTGTGGTAGCGAGAGAGTAGACTGATACTGTCACGCTGTCATGACAACTGACAAGGAATAGAAAAGGACTCCCTGGGGGTTCACAACGCAACACTAATATCCATTATGCTGTTGTAATCAAGACTGACGGTAACGCAATTTGTTGGAATGCGTGTTATCTTTATCCAATTAATTCAACATTCCGGCGCCATGAAATTTATGATGGCGTGCCCCCAAATAATTGTACACGAAACCTTTACACAAAGTCCCTCTGCTTTACGTTCTGATCGTGACCATCAAGCAGGTCACATGTTTTTCCTCCACTCAAAAGCGCTGCTGCTGATCTTTTCAGACAGTGCAGTACATGATAAATGGCTTTAAAGGTCAAAATATAGTGACAACCATTCTCCCTCAGGATAAAGCCCTTCTACATCCTCAATCCTCTCCAAGAATGGTCTGTTTGAGAAAAAAGGGGGAAGTAATTAATATAAGGAGGATTTGGACGCGCTTCTAGATTCGGCTTTACGTTTCCAAACCATCCCGCGATGAACTCGGTTTTTTTTCATGCTCTCCAAGGTAATCAAGGTAATTAGGTAAGAAATCATCCATGCAAGGCCTGTTGCATTTCAGAGCTCCGGGGTGAAAGGAGTCGGGAATTAATCATATTGAAGACTGTGATTAAGTGGGCTGGTGGATTGTGAGTTGTAAAAAAGGCAGTTTTATAATAATATATCTTGCCTACCCCAAACAGCAGCATTATTCATAGCAAAGTTATATTCTCTCTTTAACTGGCAGGTGTGAAGGACTTCACCGGCGGTGATATGTTGGAATCCTTACATTGAAGCAGAGCTTTAATTGGCTGGGATGTTTTGCCTCGAACCCAAATGTGACCCAAGAACTTTTCTGACCAGAACCAAATATCATCAGTGAGTGTTGGGCACAAACCCAATGGAGTATGGGAAGAAAAATAGTAAAATGCCAGCTTATCCAAACCACATCAAGTCAAAACCAACCAAAGATTAAGAAAATTTGACTGCAAACTGCTTCATGCTTAGCCAGTATAGCTAATGAAACCTGACAATTAAGCTGCTGGCTAGTGACAGTTACAGGGGGCATTAGATCATGAATAAATATAACACAAAATGAATAAAAATTCAGGACATAAGCAACCAATTGACTATCCAAAAAGATTATGTTTCTCTTTCCAAATAACCATTTAAAAGTGCCACAGAATTGACAAGCCATGAGCCTCAAGCATCATCACTACTTCCTTTAAATGCAAATGCTGCAAATACATTAAAAACACTAAATACACAAAAAAAACATCAGTATTACATGATAGACTGGTTCATTAATATTCATGCTCCCAAATGTCCTTAGTCTAGCACCATTAAGGCCATGCTACTAGCATAGACTACTAGCATACTAGCATAGCAAGTTTTCAGTGATTGTGGTTGATATTTATCATTATCAAGATCCCATGTTACATAAACTGAAAGCTCTTAGTTTGCTTTGCCACTTAACTCCTGACTGTCCCAAACATGGGACAATATCAAACAGGCTTCCATCAGTAGTGTGCACTGAAGAGAAGGCCAGTTCCAACTTTACTGTAATCAAATCCACAGCCTGTAAGCAGCTAGCCATGCTGTGTGATTTTAGCCACCTTTTGGTGGTTGATGCTATGCTAAGTTCAGTGAGCCAAACGCTCTAGCTAACTTGTTTGATTAACCAGTTCACTGTCGTTTTTAATTCCATGTTCCCAACCTTAGCATTGACCCTACCAACAGATGGTGGCTAGTTTGAACCCTGGTGGTGTTGCAACCCTCTGTGGCCAGGAGTACAAGAGAGCACAAATTGGCTTGGCTCCCTGAGTGGGAAGGTTGACCCCTCTGTCTACCCCATCACTCAACATGATGCTAGCCAGGCAGTCATTGTTCTCCTTCAAACATGTCACGCTGTCCAATGAATTGTGTAAGCAGCAGACTTGGAGGAACCATGCGCTAGTCCTTACCACCCCAGTGCAGTATTGTGTGATTGGTGGAGTCCTAGCAAGTTGGTGGAACTGGAGTTGACTTAATTGAGAACATTTTTTAAAATAAATAAATAAAAGCATTCCATAGAAACCAAATTAGGACCAAATTATAGGTTTGTAAATGCGCCTGTAAACTAACTACTTGTCATTTACCACTAGTCAAATGTTACTCCAATATAAGAGAAAATCACACAGTCAAATTTTCCTTTGTACAAAAGTACAAAAGTAAAATATTTTTTGCAGCCATGCTCACACTTTTTTGGCTTGTGAGCTACTTTTAAAATGACCAAGTCAAAAGGATCTACCGACAATAAAAATGCTATTAAAATATTATACTATATATATATATATTGGCCATTACCTTACTCTGATGATGGCTTAAGATCTTAAACTGAATGGAATTGCATAGTCCGGTTTAAACTTTTTTCTTTCTTAGCTTCTTGGTGGGTTGTCAGTATTGCACTTTTTAATGAACAATGATTTTGGTTTCAAACTTGGCCCAGTTCCCTCACTCATTTTTACACCCTTTCTTTAGGAGAAATACATTGGAGGCCACTAACTAGCTGGAGTTTAGCAGTAGTTTAGGCAATTGACTTGAGCATGTGCGGTGACGCTTGTTACAAGAGGTATCAGATTGGCTGTACTGGCTGTCAATCAACTGCCAAAGCCACAGTGGGGATGGAAAATTGGCTAACACCTTTTTATAATGATATGAAATGAAATGAAATGAAATTCAACTTTGTCATTGCACATGTCACTGGTACAAGGCAACGAAATGCAGTTTGCATCCATCCAGAAGTGCTTTAGCCATAATATAGATATATTACAATATTTGTTTGGAATAATATAAATATGTATATATGTTACAAAAAATACAAAAATTGATTTATTATGATTATGTTACAATGTACACGCTGTGAAGGTATGTTGTGAATATGCTATAGCTATAAGTATGTACAGGCTGTAATGAGCGTACAAGCTATGTACAGGCTATAAATATAAAATTATACATAAGTAAATATAAGTTATACAGAAATATGAAATAAAGCTATACAGAGATATGGAATATGAAATATCCAAGTTATGACAGTTGTAAGCAGTTGTATAATTAGAATGATCATATAGTACAGAATGATTGTCTATACAGTATTTACAGTGGTCCAGTTAGATCAGTGGAACGTGTGGGTAATTCCTACAGTGCTAGTGGCTGTGAGTGGTGGTTCAGTCTATGTTATTATTGTGTGTATGAAGATACAGTTGTCCATTTGTTGTTTTGTCCATTATGTGTGTATTCAGTATAGGTGGTTGTGGGTGTTCAGTCTGTGTGTTTATGTGGGTTGGATGTCAGGAGGCAGCTGTAGAGAAAAAGCTCTGGTACCTGGTGGTCTTAGTCCCAAGGCTCCTGTAGCGCCTCCCAGAGGGCAGAATGATGAAGAGTCCATGTGCTGGGTGACTGGGGTCTTTGATGATTTTCCCAGGCATTTTCAGACACCGCTTCCTGTAGATGTCGTTTATGACAGGAAGTGATGCTCCGGTGATACGCTGGGCAGTTTTCATGACCTTCTGTAATGCCTTCCGGTCTGAGGCAGAGCAGTTCCCATACCACACTGTTATACAGTTGGTCAGGATGCTCTCGATGGTGCAGC
>JBBIGC010000002.1:4148755-4165236 GCA_037576955.1 Lepidarchus adonis
TACTACAGATTGGGGTTTACCACAGGCTGGCGTTTACTACAGATTGGGGTTTACCACAGGCTGGCGTTTACTACAGATTGGGGTTTACCACAGGCTGGCGTTTACTACAGACCGCCGTTTACTACAGATCAGCGTTTACAACAGACTGGCGTTTACTACGGATTGGTGTTTACTACAGACCGGTGTTTACTACAGATCGCCGTTTACTACAGACCGGCGTTTACTACAAACCGCCATTTACTACAAACTGCCGTTTACTACAAACCGCCGTTTACTACAGATTGGTGTTTAATACAGACCGGCATTTACTATAGACCGGTGTTTACTACAGATCAGCGTTTACTACAGACTGGTGTTTACTACAGATTGGTGTTTACTACAGACCGGCGTTTACTACAAACCGCCATTTACTACAAACCACCGTTTACTACAGATTGGTGTTTACTACAAACCGCCATTTACTACAAACCACCGTTTACTACAGATTGGTGTTTACTACAGACTGGCATTTACTATAGACCGGTGTCTATTTGTCACAACAACTCTTCAAACCCAGCGTTAATTGGAAATGGGCGTCAATAAGGGACGGGCAATTATTAGATGTATGGTAGTTAGATATTGTTTTAGCAGTCTTTTTAACAGATATAATGTGCTCTTAGAGAAACCATGTGCTAACCTTCACCCTCAGGATGCCATTAGCCCTGCTTTATTTTAAATAAATAAATCAATCGTGTCTGTGTGTGAAGAGGAAGTGTCAAAAAAGAATGATCTTTAAAACACATCTGAGCACCCAAAAAATGAGATTTCAAAAAACCTTGGAAAAAGAGTTGTTGATGCTCATCAATCTGGGAAAGTCTACAAAATCAACTCAAAACAGTATGGACTTCACCAATCCACAGTCAAATTAGGTACAAATGGTAGGAATTCAATCATCCCCCTCTCCAGGAGTGTCTGAACAACAAAGATTGTTTCATTTATTGTGTGAAAATCTGATGATGTTTTAGGTCATATTTATGCAGAAATATAGACAAGAGTTCACAGCACCAGTGTACATTAAACTAAAAAAGAGAATATAGAAACATATATAAAATAAATTGTAAAACAGCATGTGATATATTGTGCAAATATGTGCAGTTGTATGTGCAAACCAATGCTGTGCAGTATTGAGCTGAAGCAGTTTCTGTGGAAATACAATACAATAAATATTTATAAATAAATATAGGATCCGCTGTGCATATTGATAGGAATATTGGGTCAGTGAATGGTGTGCAGAAGTTCAAGGTCTATGTTTATCTGTCTATGCATGAAAAATTGTCAAGGGGATTGTCCCATTTGCAGGCCTAAATGGCCTGTAGGAAGAAGCATTGCTATATGGTCTTCATCTAAAATCTGAGCATTGGACTGTAGGCTTAAGGGAGATATAAAACTAAATAAAAAAAAACTAATTTTTTTTAGAGCTTTCTATTTGCTAAAAGAATCTTCAACCACATTGTGCTCTCTGTTCCATTTTTTAGATTAGTTTATATTCAACTTCTTTTTATAAGAGAAAGAAATGAATGAATAATTGAATACAACACATATCATTTAGATGAAGAAACAGATCTCTGAAATGCTAAACTGAAAATGTGCTGAAATGCAGGTTAGCTGCAACAAAGCTATCAGTGTTGAATTCTGGCCATTGCAGTTTATGTAAGTTTTAGAATTACTTCCTACAAGTGATGTGAACTGCCTTTTTAATCTGCTGCTAAATCAACCTCATCGGACAGCTCAACAAACTTGGAGAAAAACACCATACTGCCATAAACCCAGCCATAGATGGCAATATTTTCAACAAAATTAAATATTTTTTGTGATTTGTTGGACTCTAGCTCACAAAAGTAGTTTATTTAATAGTGCTATCAACTGAATATTGCCTATGCTATTTTTGTTGCCCTTCACTAGCCACTATCTTGTGAAAGAAAGGTTCCAACTTCACAATACTTGACATGCTTTATCTTTGGTACATTCTTTAAAAGCATACCAAAATTGTTATCCATGGGACGCTACAGCTGATATATTTCAATGTTTAAAAAATGCTTAAGCTAAAAATTTTGTGGCCTTCATATTATGCAATGCAGTATAATACATCTAGTTAAATGTACAATAATTTTATACAAAAAGGGGTAATGCAGAATACTAAATTAGTTCATAAACCCAAAGTGTACTCAAGCACTTGCAATAATTTACACAATAGAACAAATCACACCCCTTTGTCTACTTGGTCACACTGCACTTTGTAAATTATTTAGTACTTTATTTAGTATTGTGTGTTGAGTTTAAAATAAAGTATACATTTAAGAAAGAAGAAGTCTCTGGTAAAAGTGAAAAGTCTCCACTAATAGTGACAGTGCAGCACTGCTCTTGTATGGCAGGGCAATCAAATGATAATATGCTTTAATGCCCCGGTGGGTCCCATAAAAAAATCCAATGTTAAAGGACACTGAGACAATGGCTTTTTAAACCTGACACATGGTGTTGTGCTGAAAAAGACGCATAGCACATTTCTAACTACAGACCAGTATCCCTCTTCCCATTTCTTTCTTAAATCATTGAACAAGCGGTTTATAACCAACTCTCTATCTTACTCTCAGAGGAACGACCTCCTAGACCAGCACCAATCTGTTCTCATACTGCTTGACTTATCAGCAGACTCTCCAGACATCACTTGGAGCATGAGTGGTTCAGATCCTACCTCACAGTTATGTCCAACGAGGTATCCTGGAGAGGTGAAGTATCAGCTACTCTATTGATGACCACTGGTGTCCCTCAGGGATCCATGTTTGGACCGCTTCTCTTTTCACTCTATACTACATCTCTTGGCAAAGTAATCAAGTCACATGGCTTCTCTCATCATTGTTATACTGATGTCACTCAATTGTCCCTTTCTTTCCCACCAGAAGATGACACTGTGTCCTCCAGAATCACAGCATGCCTAGCAGACATAGAAAGCTGGAAGAAAGACCATCACCTTCAGCTCAAGACCGAGCTCCTTGTCTTCCCTGCCAACCCGATGATACATCATAACACCTCCGTCTAACTCTGTCCATCTGTCATTACACACGACCAACACTGCAAAGAGCCTGAGGGTGATCATTGATGACCAACTGACCTTCAAGGACCACATTTACTATCTACAATGTCCACAAGATCAGGCCATGCCTTCTAGAACACTCCCTCTCAACTCCTAGTCCAAACACTGGTGATTTCCCACTTGAACTACTGCAACTCGCAGACTGGTCAGCATGCAAACACAATCAAGCCACTGCAAAGGATTCAGAATACATAATGCATCTTCAACCAGCTGAAACAAACCCATGTAACACATCTGCTTGGCTCCTTACACAGGTGTCCCCTAGTGGCACGCATTAAATTCAAGTCCTTGATGCTCGCATACAGGATCATCAACAGATCTGCTAACAGCTACATGGAAACACTCATCCTGACCTACACACCCACCATTCCTTTAGATCAGCAATTGAAGAATCTGTCCCCACATTGAATTAAACACCATGCTAGGGTCTTAATGTTTGTTATTTCTCTTTGGAGGAATGAGCTGCCCAGACACATCAGTTGCAGAGTCTCTTTCTACCTTCAAGAAGCACCTCAATATTCAACTGTTCCGTGCCTACATCAGCATCTAAGCCCAGCAGATACACACAATTGATCTACATAATTGTTTACAGAGACCAACTTCCCACTTATGGTTCATGCTACTCGTTGCACATATTTAATTTAATGTATTGGGATAACGTGTAGCTTTTACTGATGATGAGGACTGTCCTGTACTCCTTTTAGAACTCCTGGATAGTAATGTACCTCTATAGTTGCCCGTATCTAATGTACTAGACTAATCTGAAGCACTTAATGACAAAGAGGAATGTCCTCGACTCTTTTAGCACTACCTGATAGTAATAGTTTGTTGTTCATGCTGTAGCACTTGCCGTCTGTATTTAAAGAAATAAGACTTGACTATAAGTGCTTAATGATAATGTGGAATGTGTTTCAGACAGTAATGTAGCACTTCATTGACAAGAGGAATCTGTTTTTTTGTAGCTTGGTTGCTATGGACAAAAACTAAATGAATTCCCTATATCTTCTAATAGAAACTTGTCTCTTATTGATGCCCATTCTCAATCAATGACACGTTTGAAGAGATGTCGCGACAAATAGACGCCGAATATTTTTTTTAATAAACGCCGGGGCTACTATTGAAAGATATACAGTAAAAGAAAATGTCTTTCTTACAGAGTAGGTTTGCAAATTTGGCTGACAAGCAGATAAACAGGAGACAGTCATTTAAAAGAATGCAAGATTCAAGAAAGATGTCTAGATTTTTTAGAACTGACATACTAATATGTGTATAAATGGAACTTCTCCATAATTATCATAACATAATATTCCATCTCTTTACGATAGATTTGCTGAGACTTGAATGATACAAGTTTTATGCCTGATAACATTAGAAAGCCAGTTGGAGTAAATGGTTATGTGGTTGGTGCTGTCTTGAACAAGTTTGAATAGTCATAAAAAGAAGACCAAGCCTAATAATCAGCCTTATTTTCAAAATCACATAATCAATTAGTTTTGCAGTTTTAGCCCAATTATTCCATGTTTTGCTGATCCTTACCCTCTCCTTTAACGAAACACAACATATCCAAACATTTCTGCTTACACAGGTCAAAACTGGTCGCCTCACCAGTCACCAGCTCACCTACTTAATGTAGAATGTTCTTTTCACTCTTATTTTAGAACATCAACTTCTTTTGAGTGTGTTGCTGATGTCGCAGTCTAAATGTATTGATATTTACAAGTTTTTATTAGTGCAAACATTGGAAATCTTTTCTTTTAACTGTTATTAGTCTATTTTCTTATAAAAAATCTGGCATGTATAATGTGTTAGATGATGTTGATTGCATACAACAAAGAAACACCAGTATTAATAAAAAGAGCTTGAAGCAGGTTTGAGGAGAGAGGTTTGAACAAACCTGGTCTGAAATGAAAGATGCTGAAGCACTGTTATGAACCTTTCTGAAATATGAGAGGTCTGCAAAAGCAGTGCTGGTTCAAAGCTTTTAATCATTGATAATTGATAAATTGATTAAATCTTACAGATCACTCATCATATTTCATTGGATTGGCAATGGTGAAGGAGAAAACCCAGCTTTATCAATGCTCAGTGGAAACACACCATTTGAAGTTGTGTTTGCTGTTTAGAAAAATTGTTGCAAAAAACATCAGCGGGAATTCACCTTCTATTTTGTTCAGACTGTAACATTTTTCTCTTCTTTTTAGGGTAATGATTACACTTTTGTCTCATCAAGTATCTGTTTTATGAGTAATGTTAAAACACATTTCAAACAGGTCAAGACAAATGTATCTTTCAGGTCAAATTCTCCTTTAAAAAAGTATTAGTCAGAGGTTTGTTTCTTGTAATTACTGCATTTTCAGACCTTGGGCTTGTTTCTATGAACACCACATAAGTAAAGTGCATGGGTCTGTGCTAATGGCTCCACTTAATAACACCTAATCAACACTTGCCAGTGTAAATACATGAGCTATTGCATATTATACTTCTGTCATGCACAGAAAGAACAGTGTTGACAGCAGTAATAAAACATATTTTTCGTGTATGTGTGTGTGTGTGTGTGTGTGTGTGTGTGTTCTTTATTTAAACAAGCCTTCTGTTGGCCTAACTGGCTTAATTATTCACATGAGGAGTCTTAATGAAAATGGCCAAATAAAGCATCTCGGTTTGATCAATTGAAGGCGTTTGCAGAAAAGAACATTGACCACAGCTCTTTATTCATTTACTAGATCAGAATACACTGGACAGTACATCACAAAATGTTTTCTGTATTAGAATCATCATGCTTGTTGTATTTCAACTCAAAAAGTATAACGTTTTTTTGTTTATGTCATTGGTAAGTTAAAATTGAGGATACAATTTTTCCAACAAGTTGCCATTGGATAAATTCAAGACATTCAAGATTCAAGAGGTTTATTGTCAATACAACAGTATACACAGTACACAGTGTATTGAAAGGCCATTTCATCATTTACCCCCCCCCCCCCATTCACCCTGTGGTGCAAAGAAAATGTAAGGTAAAATATATCAAATATGTAAAAATGTATAAAAGAATAATAAAAGAACAAGTAAATTACACTAAATAAGCAAAATCAATAAATATAAAACATACCTATGAATCTATAGATGTTTCTACACTAAACAAAGGGACAACAAGGGACTTAAGGTGTTTTGAAGTTTTGAGTGCATTGTGCAAATGGTATGTGCAAAACATTGTACCAAGCTTAAGTTATTCATGATATTTCAACAAGACAAAGACAAAACAGGTGCAAAGTGAACAGGTGCAAATGAGGCATGATGTAAAACAGGTGTGGATGTGCAAATGGAAATATTGTGTGAGGATGAGTGTGAGGGCCTTTTTTGTTGCTGTATTATTCAATACCCTATTGGAGTTCAGGACTCTGAGTTCAGGATATGTTATGAGTGGTAAGGCAGAAGGAAATAAAGTCCAATCACCCTAGAGCCTGCCAATGACATTCCATTAATACAATTCTATTTCCAAAAAGATATGTCACAGTTAGCATTTTTTGTTGCAAATGTCAGATGTGAATACATTCCATTCACAAAATCCCAAGTTAAATTCAAATTTGATAAGCTATGATATGTAAATGTAGCATCTTTGACCAGAAGCATTGCTGCTTTAACCTCTAGAGAGGTAGCTCTTCATGCACCACCACTAGTTATCAAAAAAAAAAACAACATAAACTCTTATTTTGTCCAAGCTACTCTTTTAACATTCCACACCCACATAATATAAACACATGAAAGAGAAACTGAATGGTCCATAGTTTGGTCATGGATATGTGAGCTCCCAGGAACACATATAACCACTGGGAACCTATCTGAAGTAAACCCTAGAAAAAGCACAGGGCTCATAGTTTCTTCGATGACTCTCTAGTCTCAGTCCTTTTCTCAAATGGCTTGGAGAGTGACCTTTCTGAAGCGACCATGCTCCTTTCCCAAATAATTCCCAGCTGTCCTTGATCAGGGGAGAAATTACAGACATGGCAGCACCTCTCAACAACATCTCAACATCTCTCAGCCACCATGATGTTCATTTCTGCTAGCAGTAGCTTCATGCTAATGCTAGTAGAAATAGCATTGTTGTACTCTGTAAAAACCTATGTTGATCTACAAAAATTGGTTAAAGTGAAGAAAATATGTCGCCAGGTGTAATAAACTAAACATATTGTCAGTATAATTGGAGCTTTTCCATATTATTCATAACATAATATTCCATCTTTTTATGACAGATTTGCTGAGACTTTTTATGCTTGATAACCATTTATTCCAACTGGCTCTCTAATGTTATGTGGTTGGTGCTGTTTTGAACAAGTTTGGATAGTCTTAAAAAAAAGACCAAGCCTAATAATCAGCCTCATTTTGTAAATCTCATAATTTGCAAACACATTTCTCCCACAATGCCAGTTTTAGCCCAATTATTGCTTGTTTTGCTCATTCTTGTCCTCTCCTTTAACAAAACACAACCTATCCAAACACATACCCTCACACACAGCATCCGCTCTCAGCCTTGGACTGATGATTGTGTGTGTGGACAGAAATACGACTCCTCTGATTGCCAGTGGTGGAAGGTGCCTGAGGAGAAAGGGGACTCACAGATCACCTGCAGGTCCGACACCTGCCTGATTGGAACCTTCTCAAGTCCTTCTCACCTGCACATTATTCTTCCCAGAACATCGGCGCACTCCGCCACAGCTGAGAATTTAATTTGGGAAAGAGGGAGCTCCCCTACTTTCGTTTGATGGATGATTTTGAGTGCTCTGTACTCTCTGACGTTTGGTAATGTGCAGTTGGAATCAAAGGAGGATGAGGATGCCCTGAGATGACTCTGCTGATCGCATTGGTGAGGATGAAGAGGATGAAGTTGACTGTATTCCTTTTTTATGTCTTTTTTTTCCTTGAAGTGTATTAAAGCCTAGAAAGGTTTAGAAATGTTTCATGTTTTACTTGAGTACAGGTCTACTAAAAGATACAGTGGTGCTCGAAAGTTTGTGAGCTCTTTCAAATGTTCTGTATTCTGAAACATAATCTCAAGTCCTAAAAGTAGAAGAAGAAAATCTAGTTTAACAAATAATAAAAATGATTATATTCGGTCGTGTATTTATTCAAATCAGGTGAATGTGAGACCTGTTAAATTTTAAAGCCTGATCACACATACATTACATCTGTGCATGTGTGTCATGGCCCAAACAAAGGAGGTGTTAATGCTTACAAAGCTGGAAAAGGCTGGAAAAAGTTTCAAGACCATCTCTAAAGAGTTTAAACACCACCAATCAACAGTCAGACAGAAAAAAGCGGTCGATTATGTAAGAAAATTTTAACTGCAAGACATGTAATGGTCTGAGAAGTTACAAAGGAACCAAGGGTAACGTCTAAGCACATAAACTCATATGTGGTTGATGTTTATAAAAAAAGAAAAGCCTGAACAGCACTGGTGTGCATGACAGGGCTCTTAGAAGAAACTGTGGTCCAAGACGTACATAGCTGCCCATCTACAGTTTACTATAGATCATATGGATAAACAAGAAAGATAATGGAAGAATATTATATGCAATGCAATAGAAAAATAAAGGAGCGTTACATTTGGAAAAAAAAATACACTACATTCCAGTATAAAAACCCTATTCAATCTGTGAAAGACGATGGTGGGGGTAATCTGGTTTGGGCTTGCAATCGTTAATGTACATATCAATTGTGAACTATATCAGTCTGTGAATCGAATCTTGAGCAATAGTGTGTCATGTATCAAGACAACAATTCTAAACACATTAGTCGTTCTACCAAAGAACGGCTAAACAAGAGTAAAGTAAATGTTCTGGGAAGTCTTGATATTAATCCAGTTGAGCAGTTCATGTGAAGAAACCCACCAAGAGTTGAACCTGTTCTGAAAGCCAAGGTTCACTTTTATTTTATAAACAGCCAAGGCAACAAAGAAGTGGTTGAAGAAGAAATGCATTAAGGTCATGGAAGTCATGACCATAGAAAACCTATGGAGGGAGCGGAAGCTTTGAGTTGCTAAGTAACAGCCTTGAAACATTAATCATTTAGAGCTGATCTGCAAAGAGGAGTGGATCAAAATTCCTCCTGCTATGTGTACAAACCTGGTCATCACCTACAAGAAACATCTGACCTATAAGGGTTTTGCTACCAAGTACTAAGTCTTGTTTTGCTGGGGGATCAAATACTCATTTCACTCAGTGAAATGCAAATATTTGCACAAATGCACATATATTTTATATAATGTGATTTTGTTTTTGCTATTCTATCTATAAAATTATACCGTTCATTTCTTTGTCAATGGGCAAACTTACAAAATCAGTGAGGGGTCAAATCTATTACATTAAGATACTAAGGTGGTCAACCACAAAAAAATACAAAATTTTACGACTGTTTTTTCATGGAATATATCTAAAATAAAACATCATGTGTGCTACAGGCGTTGTAAAAAATATAAATAGCAACATTACCAAATACCAAATGTAACGACTAAATCAGTTCCAACATGTTAAAGATTTAAAGAGCAATGTCTGAATGTGTTGGGAACATTATTCATTCACTCCTTCATTGAGGAGGCCATGCCATCCACTCCACCCAAAAAATTTCCCAGCCCATTCAGATCTACACCCATGGATTTGAGTCATGCTGTTATACCAGCAGGAACTAAGGTCTTAATACCCACATTACATTTCAATTAAGAAACATTAACCAACTTGTTAATGCTGGTTAGGCATCAGTTTTTTTTATTACAATTAATGTCTCCCCCAGGAGAAAACAGCAATTACAGGTCTTAGACATCAAGCAGGAATACCAGAGACTCAACGGACTGAATAAAAGCAAATGGGGGAAACACATTGTATGACAGCCTTTTCAAAGAGTGAGGTCAGTTATTGCTGACACCCACAGTAATAATCTCCACAGGAAATCATTCACCAATAGAACAAGTTGCCCTGGAGAACTTGCACATAAGTCTAAGGCCACCATGCCCAATGCCAAGCATCAACCAGAGAGGCATAAAATCTCTCAGCATTGGGCTGTGGACCAGTGGAATTGCACTGATACGATGGAGCTCCATCCAGTACCTTTGGGATAAGTTGGAGTGGGAGTAATCCAACCTCATTGGCTGACATCACTAATGCTCTCCTGGCTGAAAGGTATCACATCATCACAGCAACATGTTTTAATGCCTTCAAAGGAGAGCAGAGGCTGTTACTACAGGAACATACTTCTTAGAGAAATGGTGCATGCAGGCTTCTACAAACATCTTGACATATAATGTATATGAATATGATAAACATTCTGCTTTTTTGTGAATGCAGAGCTTTACATAATTTTCTACTCTGTCCATTTAAGCAACAGACACAAGAGCAAGACGAGAGGGTGTGCGAAGTTATTGGAGGATCGCATGACATTTAGTGTATTATTGCTTTTATACAGTCCCGATCAAAAGTTTAAGACCACTTGACAAATAGGAAAAAATCATATTGTGATTGTGATTGTGTGATTGTGATTCGTGTTTTCCGATCATTGTGAATACCACTGCACACAGTGCACCACAACGAAATTTGTGCTCTGCATTTCACCCATTACACGTGCACACGTGGAGCAACATATGTTGCATATGTTGGATCTTAACAAAGTAGAGCTTCAAAAGCTACAAGAAGAAATGGGAGTGAGACAAAAGATTTTTTTGAGCAATTTATTGAAAAACAACACTTAAACTGAAACAGGCTGTTTTATAACTGATCGAAAAACTGACCAAACCCATAAACCCCCAAAACAGAAATCAAAGTTCTGAACATGAACTCAGTAATGAGTAGCTCCACCGTTATTGTTGACCACTTCATGCTTGTTGCAAATTATTCGATGAGGTGAGTGAGAACATTTATCCAAAGACGCCACATGAAGAGCAGCTACTGTCTGGAACTGTTGTCTGTTTTTGAAAACTTCCCTTGCCATCCATCCCCAAAGATTCTCAATTGGATTTAGATCAAGAGAACATGCCTGATGGTCCAAAAGAGTGGTTATTCTCCTGGAAGACGTCCCTTGTCCTGTGGGCATTGTGTACTGTAGAGTTGTCCTGTTGGAAAACTCAGTCGTTACCACAGAGACGAGGGCCCTCAGTCATGAGGGATGTTCTCTGCAACATCTGGACATCGCCAGCGGCTGTTTGACACCCCTGTACCTCCTGAAGCTCCATCCTTTGAAGACGTTTTTTGTTTTTGAAGCCCTTCAGTCTCAGATGTCATCTGATGGTTATGGGGCTGCAGTCGGCTCCAGTAACGGACTTACTGTAATTTGGATGGAGGATCCTCCAGGGTCTTGATGAACAGACAACTGGATCCTCTAGCTCAGTGCTGTCAAGTCTTCAACTTGATTTTTTTCTTACATAATTCTCAGGTTCATGTAAGAAATTCTAAATCTCAGCAGTAATGGCGCTGAGAAACCTGCTTATGCAGTTCAACAACCTGACCATGTTCACAAAGGGAAAGTTTTTTTTTGCCTTTGCTATCAGAACATCATGACAGTGTGAATCTGATAGAAAATGGCAATGAATCACATTTCTGCACAGATTTAGCCTTTTCAAGGCATGTGATCCTAAACTTTTGATCAGCTGTAAAATAGCCTGTTTCAGTTAAGTGTTTTGAATAAATTGCTCAAAAATGTTTTGTCTCACTCCTATTTCTTCTTGTAGATGTTGAAGCTCTACTTGGAACCTTCAACGTTTTTAATCAGAACTGAATTACAGATGTATAAGAAAACAGAAAAGAAACACAAAGCAAATAAGTGGCAAAGTTGTGTAATCTGTGAAACAATGTAAGTCTCAGTTTGTCAGTTGTGTTTTCCGGACTGACCTGAATGTTATTTGTTCGGCCATTTTGTAAAGCATTTCACGGTCAGTTTTGTTTGTTGACTTGTATTCTGTTCACGCAAATTTAAAGTGTAATAAATTCATTTATTAGTTTTTACTTTATTTTATCTGAAGTTTACATAGAAGGTATGAGATTTCGATCAGGTACGAAAATGCCCAGAAGCCGGTTTACAGGTCT
Source organism: Lepidarchus adonis (assembly GCA_037576955.1). Classification (NCBI taxonomy): domain Eukaryota; kingdom Metazoa; phylum Chordata; class Actinopteri; order Characiformes; family Lepidarchidae; genus Lepidarchus; species Lepidarchus adonis. The sequence goes on from JBBIGC010000002.1 coordinate 4,160,948, forward strand.
GTTTACGAACCTTTGATTTGGACCTATTAGGCCTTATGTGAAGTGCTCATGAACATTTGATGAGATCTGCTCTGACTGGCTGGTTTATTGCGAATCACTGCAAGAGCTCATGCAGAAGCAAGACGTCTACATAGATCTGTACATCTGTCTGAGGTGAAGCATTTAGGTATAGAACCTCATGTTTGAGAACGAATCAGAAAAAGAAACAGACAATGACATCAACATCAACCTTGCCCACTGACAGTTTGGTTTCTTGGGAAGGGTACGGACAGAGCAGATATCCCTTCCCTGCACAGCCTGGAACAATATGGTTGTGCCTATGGTCTGACATTTTCATTATTGTTTCTAGTTGTCCATGTTTTCTGGTTCATTATGCCAGTGCATAACATTTTTCCAACAAGTTTCAGATATGCACCGTTTTACTGGTGGTTTTTTGTAACTGTCCTGTTTCAGGGAGATTTTTTGCATTTGTGTTATCTGCACTGGAAGGAGGCACCAATGGTGCTTGGCACACGTAGTCTGTTTACCATCTCTCCTTTTTCTGTTTCCTGTTCTATGGCACAACTGCAGCTGAGGATTATCTAAGAGGAATGTCCCTCATCACTTTTCTTATTGGACAGGCTTGAGTGTTGGTTTATAATATCGCATTTTAAATGTACACATAAAAACCAGCAATGAAAATGTCAATTTCAAAATGCAAAACAAAAACCTCCCATATATTCCCATATACAGTGGGGCAAAAAAGTATTTGGCAGCCACCAATTCTGCAAGTTGTCCCACTTAAAAAGATGAGAAAGTCTGTAATGTTGATTATAGGTTCACTTCAACTGTGAGAGACAGAATGTAAAAAAAATCCAGGAAATCACATTATATGATTTTTAAAGAATTTATTTGTATAATGGTGCTGAAAATAAGTATTTAGCTCCTACAAACAAGCAAGAATTCTGGCCTCACAGACCTGTTCTTCTATCCTCCACTCATTACCTGTATTAATGGCACCTGTTTGAACTCGTTATCTGTATAAAAGACACCTGTCCACACCTTCAAAGAGTCAGACCCCAACCTCTATCATGGCCAAGACCAAAGGGCTGTCTAACGACACCAGGGACAAGATTGTACACCTGCACAAGACTGGAATGATCCGAATAGGCAGCAGCTTATTGAGAAGAGATTAACTGTTGGAGCAATTATTAGAAAATTGAATAAATACAAGATCACTGACAATCTCCATTGACCTGGGGCTCCATGCTGGATCTCACCTTGTGGGTACAAATGATCTTGAGAACGGTGAGGAAACAGCCCAGAACTACATGGAGAAACTGGTCAATGATCTAAAGACAACTGGGACCAGAGTAACAAAGGTTACTATTAGTAACACACTGCATCGTCAAGTATAAAAAATCCTGCTTAAGCACATGTCCAGGCCCATTTAAAGTTTGTCAGAGACCATCTGGATGAATCAAAGAGGAGGACTGGGAGAACGTCATGTAGTCAGATGAGACCATAATTGAACTCTTTGGTATAAATTTCACTCTGCGTGTTTTGGGGGGCTGGGAGAATGCTGAGTTGCATCCCAAGAACACCACACCCACTGTGAAGCATGGGGGTGGAAACATTATGCTTTGGGGCTGCTTTTCTGCAAAAGGGACAGGACGACTGATCCATATTAAGGAAAGGATGAATGGGGTCATGTATCATGTGGTTTTGGGCAAAAACCTCCTTACATCAGTGAGAGCATTGAAGATTAAACGTGGCTGAATCTTCCAGCATGACAATGATCCCAAACACTCTGCCCGGGCAACAAAGGAGTGACTACGTAAAAAGCATTTCAAGGTTCTGGAGTGTTCTAGCCAGTCACCAGACCTCAATCCAATAAACCAAGGTTATATTGCAAAGTTTTGAGGTGATTTTTTGTTATTGACCAAATAGTTTACAAATAAATTCTTTAAAAATCAAATGTGATTTCCTGGATTTTTTTACATTCTGTTTCTCACAGTTGAAGTCCTTACATTACAGACCTCTCTCGTCGTTTAAAGTGAGACAGCTTGCAGAATCAGTGGCTGCCAAATACTTTTTTGCCCCACTGTATGCTCGCATGACATGTTTTGTCAGCAAATTTGTAATTGTACTTAATATTTTTATATTTTATATTTAAGCCACTCTGCACAGTTTAAGAATTAAAAAAAAAAAGCATATAAAACCTAACTTTTATAAAAAGTACAAGCAACTGCAATGGAGGAAATCAAACTACAGTGTAGCGCATATCCCTTAAAGTTATAGAGACACGCAATGCCCTTTTTAGGAAATAGCTTGAAAACTGTTTGGCCCAAAAATCCAAAATCTGTATGGAACGTCTATATCTAGGAGATGCATTATCCTAGCTCAATTCATCAAATTGATTCAATATTACTATTATTCACTATTACAATATATACTACTGTCTTAATGAATAATGTCAGTGCAAAACTCTAGTGCTTCTAGCTACAATCTTGTGATATAAAGTTCCAAACTTCATGAAATGCTGCATCACTACCACATTCCTTAGAAGCAAACCAAACGTCCTTAAATTTGGTTCATAGGAGTCGCTGTAACTGACACATTTCGATTTTATAACCACCTGAACTACATTTCTGGGGGCGAAGGCTAAAACATACTCCATCTAAGTAATGTAAAGCATTTCCATATTGTTTTGAATATCTAACATGACACTGGATCGCTCAACACCCTTGATAGAGATTCAATAAGATCATAAATAATTAGTTGTGCATTTAGGGGTTAAATTTGGCTTGTGCTTTTCAAATGAGAACACTTCTTTTGCCACTAGATGCCACACCTCACTGTGCTTGTGTAATTCTGGGTCTTATATCCAATACTGAACACCGCTATCTGCTATCCTTTGGGATCTTCTTCAGCCAACTTCATAATCCTTGGGCTTAGACGGCAGCATTTGCTCTCTCATTTAGATGTATTTGCATTGCTCTTCGTCCAGGATGAGCTGGCTGAAAACTTCTATCTAGAGATAGAGGCTAGATTTGTCATTTAATCATACTGGCATTAGTCGCCCCACATTATGTCAGCGCTACCATGTCTGCCGAGATAATAATGTTACAATACCATATGGGGAGTCGTGGGTGGGCCTTTCTGCTGAGAATTTCTGTTTTGACAAACGTTAAAAAGGAGTTCCAACATTTTGGGGGAATTACAGCATAATTAAATTGTTTGGATCACAATCCGTCAGATTGGTTTGAGATGAAAAGTTATGTTTGAGAAAAAATCTCAAAAATCCTGACCACGGTGACAGGAAACAGTGTTAATGCTTTATAAAGGTTTTAGCCTAAAAATACCGTATATACAGGGCATGGTGATGCAAAACAGTCCCAAATAAACCATATTTTTGTCAAATGTACCTCTATTTTGTCTTAGTCAGTATAACATAGTGGTTAACTATTATCTAATATTATTGATTATGGTGCAGGGCTTAGTGTTACAGAAGAAGGTTCTGAGTATGATTCTCGAATAGGCCACAGGCGTTTTCTGTGTGAAGTTTGCATGGGTTTCCTCCCACTGTGTAAAGGCTAATGGATTATGTTGACTGGCTTCTCTAAATTGATAATAGGTGTGAATGCCTGTGTTGCCCTGCGATGGGTTGCCCTCCTGTCCAGGGTGTGCCCTGCCATGGCCTATAGTCCAGCTTCCCCATGACTTGAAATGGAGAAACAGTTTGGATAATGGATATTATTGATGTGCTTATTGATTATGATCGTTTTTACTTCTGATTGTAATTATCCCAGTCATTCTGTCATTTCTGTATCATTCTGATGAGTTTTACTCATTGGCTGGGGACTGAATGACCCAAGATAGACACCCATCATGGCTACACTGAATGTCACCCCTTCCAAATCAGCCTATTCTATACATATACATGGGACAAAATATTAATTTGCTGATATATCTCATCCCTGTAATTGCTCAAGCGATATGATAATAGATACAGATGATCCTCCTGATCCTTGTTTATATATGAAAACACTATCACACTAAGTACCACAAATAAATATGACCTCTGCATTTAACCCATCACACCTGCACAGGTGTAGCAGTCGACAGTTATGAGAAGTGCCAATGGAACAGTTTAGCAGGAGGGAACAAGGGATACAAATACCTCAGCTTTGCCCGGGCCCAGGACTGGAATCAAGAATCGATCAATCGATCGATCGATCGATCGATCTATCTATCTATCTATCTATCTATCTATCTATCTATCTATCTATCTATCTATCTATCTATCT
>JBBIGC010000002.1:4188596-4203836 GCA_037576955.1 Lepidarchus adonis
GACAGTACAGTACAGGACAGTACGGGAGAGTACAGGACAGGATAGTACAGTATGGTATAGTATAGGACAGGACAGTACGGGACAGTACAGTACAGGACAGTACGGGAGAGTACAGGACAGGATAGTACAGTATGGTATAGTATAGGACAGGACAGTATGGGACAGTACAGGACAGTACAGTACAGGACAATACAGGGCAGTACAGGACAGTACGAGACAGGACAGTATGGGACAGTACAGGACAGGACAGTGCAGTTTTATGCCGTGTTTATGTTATTGCTGGGATTTCTGTCTACGATGGCATAATTAATCTGCATTATTGTTGTTATTGTCTGTTATATTGTTAACTACATGAGGTAATAGGAATAATCTGAAGCAGAAAATTCCAATAAAGAGATTTCCTCCATTTCCAACTAATTATTAAATCAAGGGGGGTGTGATAACAAACAGCTTCCCATGCAAAAATATTATGGCTGGTCATTGCTTCAAATGTTCCTTTGTGTTACAAAACAAGTATACAGATACGTTTTCAAAAACAATTTTGTTTACCCATGAAAAAAACCGAATAGCATAATATTGAAGAGGAACAGGGTTTTACCGCTAACAAACAGATTTAAAATGATTTTTAATATTGATATTGCACTCTACTTCATACTAGAAGTGCTTTTAAATACATTTTTGATATATACATTTTTGATTTTGATATATATATATATTGTGTACGATGAGACAAAAAATCTGTTAAAGGGCCACAATATTTTCTAAAAATGATCATTTGGCTGATGTGGGTAAATTGTTCTAGATAGCAGCACTGATGATGGAGAAGGTTTACGTTTAAAGATCTTTATCATATTTTCAGTGTCAGTTAAGCTGTTTTACTGAATGAAGAAGCGTATGATCCGTTGCTGACATAGTTCCCAGGTTCGTCTTCCTGGATTTCTCCTTGTAGTGGTGCAGGAAGTAAAACTGCAGTGTTTATAGTGGCAATGAACAGAAGTAAACCTCAGCTTTATAAATTACACTGCGCTGGAGTGTTGCAGTAGATGAGTCACTTGGAAAATGGTTTTAATATTTTATACAACGTTTAATGAAAATCTACTAAAGCAATTAGCCTTGCTGATATTTTCGCTGACCACAGTTGCTCTGTGGCATCAGTAAACATGAATTATCTGATGTTAAATATGAAAACAAATGCTAGAATAATGAGTGAATACTTGAATATTCAAATGACTGGAGGCAGTATTATATATTGTCTTCTTTAAAGCTGTAGGTCCATCAAAATTGTAGAATTGAACAAGAACAAACACAGGGAAAAAACAGTGATGTAAACCTATGAAGCGCAGTTGAAACTGTTTTAAAGTGTTAGTATCAGTGAAACGTGTGTGGCTGCATGAACAATTAACATGTTTGTTTTTTTAGTATCATGTATTTTATAGAATGTTGGCATTAACATACACAATGTGGAAATCATCCTGAAACAGATTGTGGTTGTGTTATCTTTATCTTTTCTGAGATGACTGAACCGCGTTCATAATTGAACTGCCATCGCAGTATATGAGTTAATGTTTCAACATTGTACTTAACATCACTGAACTGTTTGTGGTTTTCCAGTGTTCAGTGTCTTTACATCACATGCATAGTGTCCTTGAGTGGAGGCTGCTTTCTTGGTATTGTGTGTTCTGTTTTTCTTCTTTTCAGAAGAGTATAGAATGCGTGAAATCTGTCTGCATTAATGAATATAAAGTTTTAACACTGTTCATTGTTGACAATAAAAAAACAGTGAAAATGATGAACAATCGTTAATCCAGAGCCATGTTCACACTGTATGGGTTAAAGTTAGGTTTAAGAGTTTACAGAACAGATTACACTTTTTGTGGTATATTGTGATGGAGCTGGGGGTTTGGGCGGCTCGGGCACCGCAGGGTATCATGGGAGAAGGATTGAGACGGGATGTTCTGGGCGGTGTATGGTGTTCAGTATGGGGGAATGTGTTTGCTGTTGCTGGGTTGTGCTGTGTGGGTGGGGAGTATAGAGTGGTGGGCTCAGCCATTGGCCATTAACACACTTTGGGTTGGTGCATGCTTAGTGCGAACTCTCCTGAAGAGGGCGCACAGGTTCCGGAGTTTCCATCAGGGCTGGTAATAAACCGGAAATGGGCCACGCCCCATATCCGTGCTTGTCAGTCTCTATTATTTCCCTGATGACTTCCAAGCAAAAAGACGTTCGTCACAATATTATTGTGAAAATGTGTGTTTTTTAGCTGAAGACAAGGAGTTATTATCCTATGTGCTCTTTGAAGAGGTGGATCTTCAGTTGAAGTTGCAGAGCGTAACGGTCAGGGGAAGTTTGTTCTGTCTCAGGTTTGTGAGGGGGCGTTGTGTCCAGTTGGACTGAGCATGATGCTCTAAGAGGGTGTGCTGTGACCTGTGATTTGATGATTGGACTAGTTTGGCTTCGTAGGCCAGCAGGAAGTTAATGAAGGGTTCGCAGCAGTGGAGTGGTCAGCGAGAATTTTAGAGCTGAAAATGGAGAAATATATTGTAACAAGCTGGGGGGAGGAGTTCATTGGCCGGTTACCGTGGTGGCATCATGTTTGGTGTGCGAAATGGTGGTGGATGACCAGGCTCACCATAGGCATAATGAGTACAGCGGTTAATAACGCAGTGGCCTGGTCATCCACCGTCGTTGGAACTGGGCTGAGTGCTATGTGTGTCCTCTCCTGCAGAGGGCGCACAGGTCCAGAGTTCTTTTGAGAGCCGGTAATTAAACTGGAAACAGGCCGCGTCCTGTATTCGCGCACTAAACCCTTGTGTGAAGTGTCCATCCTTTCCCTCGACCAATTTGAAAAGCCAAAATTTGTCACAATATTTATTAAGGCAATGTTCAGGGTTAACATTAACAAGCAAAATAAATAAACAGACATTTGTATAAAAACAGAGGCCTTTTCATTTGATTTTGCAGAAGCACGACACAGCTAATGTGGTGCTAAACTAAGCTAAGACTTTGTCTGTTTTATAGGCTAATCCAGACTGAGATGCATTATTCTTTGAGAGTCACTGACACTAAAATGAGACAAGCCCACATGCTGTATTTTCTTTCCTGAAGCTTTTTTTTGCTTTGTATGCTGCATGCTGTTGAATGGTGGCTGCTGTGTTGCTCTCCTTTGTGTGTCAGACTTCTAGGTGCATTTTGTCTTCTGCTGTTTTCAGTATGAATGCGAAATCTTTCAAATGGCTTTTAAAGTACATGGGATTCTTTTTAATCCACAGGCAGTCACTGACCTAGTGTTTCTTTGTTTTTTACAGCAAAATACAGGCTGACCTACAAGACACTTTTGCATTTTAAAAGCAATACTAGCATTTATAGCAATTTCAGACCATAACCATTTTTAAAAAAGGAAATATTGATATTGTTCTACTAAGACCCCTATGAAAATGCCGTGAATAATCCTGCTTCAGTAACTATATGACAGTTTTGCTCCTTAACGTTTGTGTCGTGCACCTGGCAGTTATATTGTGATGTGTTTTTTTGTTGTTGTGTGTTGTACGCTCTCTAGTGTATTTGTGTGTGATTCACATATAGACAAAGTGTCGAATGTAAAGCAGTATAAATAGAAAACGCTATGGCTATAAAGGTGATTGCACATCAGCTGTAATGTTGAAACTCCATTACATTTTATTTTCTTCAAGAGTTTAAACACGTTAGAATTGCAAAGCACAAGCGGAGATGAAACTGTGCCACAGTTTGAAGTCATACTTAAATATTGAGATAAATCTTCGCCACAATAATGATGTAGAAAAAACAGTCTTAATAGCAATTAGACTCATTTTTACTTTCCACATTTATGTACAGTAGTGGCCAAAAGTTTCAGACGCGAGTATTGCTTTTTATGTGAATTGAAAGTGACTATTTGTCATTGTGAACACACCCATCACAACAGTGCACCACAACAACATGTGACTTCTGCATTTAACCCATCACATGTGCACACGTGGAGCAGTGGTGCCTGGGTCAAGACTTCAACCTGAGGCAAAGTCCTAACCACCAACCATGAATTTTCAGCTTCAGTGTTCTAGTTCAGTTGTATACTGAAGTATAATTACAAGCATTTTTTTAAGTTTTAAGCTTTTATTGATAATTAAATTCAGTTTATGCAAATGAGTCAATAATTGCAGTGTTGGCCTTTTTTTCAAAACCTCTGCGGTTCGGCATGCTGTCAATCAACTTCCGGGCCAAATCCTGACTGATGGAAACCCGTTCTTCCATAATCAGTGCTTGGGTTTGTGTTTGTCCTCTCACCTCTTGAGGACTGAGGGCTCAATGGGATGAAGTTCTGGGGATCTTCTTGGCCATGGTCCCAAATGTTTCAATGTTTATTTCCCAAGCCACTCAGTTATGACTTTTGCCTTATGGCACGGTGCTCCATCATGCTGGAAAAGGCATTGATCTTCAACTGTTCTTGGATAGTTGGGAGAAGTTTTGGTACCGTTCTTCACTCATGGTTGTGTTTTTAAGCCAAACTGGTGGTGAGAAAATTGGTGAGTGTCACCAATGGCTGTACAGTAAAGTCAGAAAGAACATACATGGTCTGAGCTGTTTTTTCAGACTTCAGTATGTGAACGTGGTTCTATTCTTTTAGCACTATCAACGTTACAGCAAATGTCTCTTTAAGAATAGTTTTGCAGACCAAGTAATAACCTTCTAAGGTTGCCTTTTCTTTGCTGTAATGGGATTTTGCATTCTAATTTGAGAGAAGCCAAGGCAAGGGACCGGCCGGGGTCTTGACACAGCAAATCTGCGGCTTCTCATTACCGCTGTGTTTTCATCAGATAACTTTGGTGATGGATTCTTGAAAATTATCTCACGAGTCCATAATGAAGCAACCAGCTCGTTTCAGTCTTGGCTTAGCAATTTGTATGGACTAACATTAATCACGCTTGTGCTGGACGAGTTGCTCTCATTTTGAAATTAATTATCGGAGATGCGCATTAAGTTACGGTTCAGTTCCCTTTAAGAAAGAGCAGGAAGCTCCCCCCCCTCCAGTGCTGCACACAAGGACTAAGGTGATGCAGTGTAAGCTGTTTTAGTTTGATCATTCCCTCACAGCCACTGAATGGGTAAAGGGATTAATTTGATAAATGTGTCACCTTTAGAGGCCTTTAAAATTTCAGTTGAATATAAATTACAGCGACAACAAGCCACGGGAAGTGTAAGCAATGATGCTGTTCAGTTCCGTGGTTGATAAATGACTCGCATGCATGTTGTAGCATAAGAATCATTAGTGATCAGCATTGTAAAAGCCTCTGCTTCTCTGGGAACATTTTCTGTTTACTGTATATCTTCCAATAGTAGTTTACTTAAAAAATTATTCTGACGACCCGGCGTTGTCAGACTTTACAATCAGCACCTGCAGCTGACCACACACACACAATCACAACACACACACTCCCCACAGACTGACAGTTGAAACTTCACTTCACACATGTACCATTCATGTTCATTCATATTCATATTCATATTCATATCCTATATGTGCAATATTCATCTGTGCAACATGTGCAAACATTTTCTGTGCAATATTTTCTGTCTCCCTGCACTGTCGACACAGACAGGTGTTTAATGGAGACAGGCATTTAATAGAGACAGGCGTTTAATGGAGACAGGTGTTTAATGGAGACAAGTGTTTAATGGAGACAGGTGTTTAATGGAGACAGGTGTTTAATGGAGACAAGTGTTTAATGGAGACAGGTGTTTAATAGAGACAGGTGTTTAATGGAGACAGGTGTTTAATCGAGGCAGGTGTTTAATAGAGGCAGGCGTTTAATGGAGACAGGCGTTTAATGGAGACAGGTGTTTAATGGAGACAGGTGTTTAATGGAGACAGGTGTTTAATGGAGACAGGTGTTTAATCGAGGCAGGTGTTTAATAGAGGCAGGCGTTTAATAGAGGCATATGTTTAATGGAGACATGTGTTTAATAGAGGCAGGTGTTTAATAGAGGCAGGTGTTTAATGGAGGCAGGTGTTTAATGGAGACAGGTGTTTAATAGAGACAGGTGTTTAATGGAGACAGGCGTTTAATGGAGACAGGCGTTTAATGGAGACAGGCGTTTAATGGAGACAGGCGTTTAATGGAGACAGGTGTTTAATGGAGACAGGCGTTTAATGGAGACAGGTGTTTAGTGGAGACAGGTGTTTAATGGAGACAGGTGTTTAATGGAGACAGGTGTTTAATGGAGACAGGTGTTTAATGGAGATGAGAGATGGGATGTCTTTCTGGTGGGCAGCGTGGGTGGAAGAGGGGTGGAATTAGAGTTTGTTTTGGGTGGAAGTTAGCGATTGTTGTTAGCGCACAAGCTAACAGGGCAGTTCATTTAAGGAGTAAAAGAGCACAAATGTTACAGAGAGATTCAGGAAAGAACTGAGACTGTCGTTTTGTGCTGAATGGAGAACTAATACTAAATGTGAGATCTTTGAGCGGCTGGTCCAGAAGAGAAGAGGTGCATCCACACTGAGCGGGAGAAAAACGAGTCACAGCGAAAAATGGGAAAAGGTAACAACGTTTCTACAAAAGGGCAAAATGTTCACAGAGACAGTTCGTTTAGACTTTCTCGCTTCCTCTATAGCATCCGGCGACAAAACAGTTTTAATATGAAAAGGTACTTACAGTATGATTCCCTGCAGGTGGTACGAAGAGAGGATTAGTGTACGGAAAGCGCGGTGGGTCATTACAGATCACAGTTTCTTACAGACTGGCTACTATTGGGGACCGGCGTCTATTTCTATTTCTATCTTTCAAACCCAGCTTTTAATGGAAACGGGCATCAAAAAGAGACAGACTATTATGAGAAGATATACGGTGTATTTGAAATGTTGGAACATTGCTGTGAAGATTTAATTGCAGACACAAGGACATTAGAAAGATCAGATGCTGGACGTATAGCTCTGAATACGTTGGGAAATACAGTATATATAGCATCTAGACATGCGTAGCTCTACATTGCTAATGTTCTGGAGAACTGACAGGTGCTGCTACAGCAGAAAGGTCGAATGTGAACCAATATTCTGCATTTCCTTCTATTCTCATGAGGGCAGAATGAAACATTTTTTAACTAGTAGAGGAAACCATGCCATGCACCACATCGCTGCTCTGCAGCTTTATCAATTTCAGTCTATTTTTTACTGTTTGCTCCAAGTGTCACACTAGTAGAAGCATATGCAAATACACTAGAAAAGAGGTTGCAATAGTATAAGACTTTTATGGTGCGATAACCATCCTTAGAAATGTCACCATTTCATGTTATTACAGTATATGTTTACATATGTTTACATCTCCATATGTTTAATAGATGTAGCTTATTTATAATAGTCTTAGCATATTAATAATAGTCTTATTTAATAGTCTTAGCATATTTATAATAGTCTTAGCGTAGTTATAATAGTCTTATTGTAAGGGTTGGGGTTTGACAGGAAGTACGTGCAAGTTTAACATTAATTTAATGATGACAATACAAAGGACATAAACAAGATTACACATAGACAGAAAAAGCAACATACAGCTATAGACGAGGCAACTACAGATATATTTTAGATTTAAAAGCGACAATAGGAACACAACAGTACGAGATCTGACAACGACTTAAATACACAGGGACAATGGAATACACCCGGTGACACATGACAGGATGAGGAACCATGAGAGGAAAAGACCAGGATGTGACAAAAACAAGCGATAAGACAAAGCAACAAATCTGTGACACGCATCCTCACACATGCTTCATTAAGCCATAGTTAAAACTGTTTTTTGATAGAATTATATGTATATGTCTTTGGAATTAAATACAAAACATGAGATTGCTGTATTTCCAATGTGCAGATTATTATTACCTGCACATTAATGTCTTACTGTCATAGGTGGATGAGGTAGAAGCACTTTTGTATTTTGTATCCAACTGCAGCGAATGATAATTTACATTATGGAATAAACTGCTGTAATGGATTACTTTGTTCTGCACAGTGATGGTATTTTTAACGATGGGCAGGCATACTTGATTTCCTTAGCAGCCAAAAAATAGGAAATATTTCAACATTTTTATCTCCTGAAAGATACTTTATTATCGTCCTACCACAAATTCCTAGCTGTTAATGTTTTGCAACGATACACACTGTGCACACACAGATTTTAACAGATATAGTTAAATAAAAAATATCTGTTCATTCCTATTCATTGCCATCAGTCTTATCCTGGTATTATGGCACCACAGCACAAAACTCCAGCAGCAAATAATGTTGGAGTTTTAACAGCATATTAAGAGTTTTAACACATTTTCAGTGTCTGTAAGTTACACATGGGCTGAACAACATGTCATCTGTTAATCTTGAGCGCAGTTACAGTCTCTGCAATACTAATACTGCAGCTGCAACATGCAAATGAGCCTCTAGCCCCTCACAGTGTTTCTGACAGGGTGACCAATCACTGCTCCAGGTGGAAGTTTTGATGAATTTAAGGTAGTCTTGTAATCTACCAAAGCTCAATTTATTTTGTCCAGTCTTTAATCATTGAAGATTCATTTGTGTGGGTTTGTATTGTAATTTTAAATTCTAATATCATTGTAATTTGTTCTTACACTTCGATTTTCTAAACGCTTAGATTGAAAAAGGCTGTATTTTTTAATATGACAAATGTGAATAATGCCTTTTCTGATTGGCAGCTCATTCAAAAAGCAGCACTGGGCTGGAACATTTCTTAAAGCTTGAATGAATGGGCGGGACTAAATAGCTGATGTCTGCCTAATAATATGTAAATGTTTTGGTTTTGTGACATCACCAAAACGATTATTTCAAAGATGACTTGTGACTTAGTTTCCATACAGTATGTGAACTGTATGTGGATGTTGAATGTATATTATGAATCGTTAACAGTATCTGAGCCTTTTAAATTGCAGAAAAGTGATAAAACGGGCAACTGATACTGTATATCACAATTGAAATATGTTGCAATATAATCTAGTGTTTGAGAATAGCAAAGCTAGTATTTTGTCCATATCATGTGACACTAATTTACACCCTTGCAAATCATGTTACCTGTTATTACGACCATTTCTTTTTGATGCATGAGACTCACCAATTTTGGCCTCGGTACTGGCGTTTCTTATTTGCATTAAATGTTGGGTATGTGAAAGGTGCTCTTTACATTTAACGTTGTGGTTGTTGTATATGTTCACAGTCATCCTGCCTAACAAACTAGAGCCAGATTATTATAATATAATATAGGGGGTCCTTGACTTACAAAAATGTGTGGTTATGACGCTGCCTGTGTTTTTGTTGTGGGTTTTTAATGGTATGAAAAGTGAAAGTGAACGTACCTTTAATAAAATGCTCAAAAAATGCAATACAGAGCCTCAGGTGGGTGAGTGTCTCCCTCTGGTGGACTGACAGAAGAATGGCCCCAAGGCAAAACACAGTAGACGCTTACGTAAGGGGTTTCGAGTTACGGCAAAATTCGACTTTTGACACACAATGAGGAACGGAACCCTGTTGTAAATTGTGGACCCCCGTATTACTGGTGACATGTTAAATAAAAATGTCTATTTGTCATTGTCATCTCACCCCTTCATACAAAGTGCACCAAAATATGACATCTGCATTTTACCCATGTCATTTTGCTTTCAAGTGTAATTTTGGTGATTCTGGTGATTAGGATCTTGCCCTTGGCATAGGAAGGTCACATGGTCAAGTCCCAGCCCGGGGAACAGTGAGGTACCCATGACCAATATACCGTAGTGCTACACCTGGTGTGTGATGGGTTAAATGCAGGTCACATTTCACTGTGGTGCACTCTGTGTGTGATTGAGTGTGTTAACAATGACAAATTGTCACTTTCAGAATCACTTTCAGAGCTCGACTATGGCGGCCTTGCTGCCTTCTGTTCTATTAGTCCCAACAGACAGATCAGTCAGTCCTGATGCTTTGATCTGTTATCGCCTCGCTTTTATGAAGTTATGAGCTCTCAGTTCTAATTCTCTATGGGTGTATTTTCCCCATGCACTGTGATCAGCGTTATTTCCTACACCCACATGCAGTTGAAGCCTCTTAATTGCCTAGTTTTGCACAATGGTTCAGGTACCGTGTGGAAGTCTCAGTGGGCTAGGAGTAGGTAGGCGTTAAAGCATTTAGAAGGGAATCATGTGAGTAGTGTTAAAATTGCTATAATATATATTTTCAATGTCCCATGAAAAAAGGAAGCATTTATTTAGTCATTAACTTAGAAAGTGTATTTTCACATAAATTTTGTTTTGCAGAGAAGCCCAAGAGAAATTTGTAGCTCAAAACGCATGGTGAAATGCTTTAAAATAAGCATGTTGTTTGTGATTCAGCACAAATGACCACTTTGTCCCTAGCATTTCACCTAACTTCCAGTGATGCTCAGGCAAGTCAGACTCGAACGCCCACACAGCCACCATTTTCCTCATTTCAGCTTAAACACCAGCCTCGTGACATTTCCATAAGCCGATGTGGGGGAGGGTGTGTGTGTGTGGCGGGGTGGTTACAGCCATGCCATCTGGGGCCAATGGGATATGAGTGCAGTGTCAGCTTCCTCTAAAGGGAGTCCTACTCACTGTTATGTGATGTTCACCAGAAGCTAATAGGACATCAACCCCAGGCACTCCCACTGCTCTGACATTGGGAGTGATGTAATGACTAGAAGGGAGGATTCAAAATGTGTCATAAGCAGTATTTTAATTGTGGTTTTAATGCCTACAAAGGACAAAGGAATGTCAAAGGATCTATGGGGCATGTCTAAGGATGTAGATATGTACCTGACAACATTGCCTTTGATTTCTTAAGCCTTATCCATTAACTGAGACAAAAGAAATGCATTCTGTCTAGTGTATATTTCTAGGTCCTAATTATGAATACAAGAAGTTAATGCGTTTTATCTCCCAGCATATACTTAATACTTAAACAGCTACATCCTAATATCTTAACACTTAACAAAATGGCCGCCACTTTACTCTCTCGTTTAACTGGTTGGTAGCTAAAGGCAAAAACAAATAAGGTAAGTTGCAGTCATTCATCTGTTATTTGCTGACAGCAAAGTCTTTTGCAACCTTACCTTGAAGTGCCACTTTTCTTCACCGGAGTTTGGGCCTCAGAAAACTATGAGATAATGCTAAAAAAGCCTTTTAAGCCCGTAATTTATCTTTGAGAATGATCATTCTTTTGGTTGCAAGGCTACAGCTTTTCATTTTCCAGACCATGTCCTTTAAACTCCCGAGCACCTGAGCGTTGCACAAGTCGCTCAGAAATTGTATTTCTCCTTAACTGTATTTTTGAAGGTGACAGCCACAAATCCAGGGCTCTTCATTGCCAGGCACTTCACAGGACTGCTCATTTGGGTTCCAAACAAGCCCAGAGATTGAAGCCTATCTGAGCATCTCCTCTGGCCTGAAATGAGAAAAGAGAAAGAAGAAAAAGTAGAAAAGAGAGATCTCCACAGGGAGACAGAAGGTAATTTGTCAACGCTATTGAGTCAGATCTGCTTGCAGAGTCGTGTTTGTTTTTCGAGAGGCGGGGAACCTAATGAGAAGATGCCAATTCACCGTAAGACTTTGGTGAAGGGGGCAGACAATAGAGGTGTCTGGAGCTATTAAGAAGACACACTGACAAATAATATAGACAAATGATGCAAGTAGAGCTGTAGCACATCAAATGTACACCAGCAGACATATACATTTATTTCAGGGCCTTCTTTTTACCAAAAAAAAGCACAATTGAAATGTAAAGTAGCTGCTGCTATTACCAGTTCAATTATTGTCTGCTTCCCTCTGAAACCAATTACAATAATATCATTATTTAATAGAATGATGAGCATCTACACAAGCATGCTTTCATGGTGCAAAACATGAAAGGGATCATCAGAGGTCCAGTAAAAGACTGGCCTCTTCGACAGGAACATGGTTCCATGTCTTTGTGATTAATGTGCATCTCGAAGCAAGGGTCACCCGCCTCCATTTTTAATGCTAGCTGGAACTCACTACTGCCCCAGTGCCCTTCAGTGGCTGCCTTTCTCATTAATTCAGAGTCTCCTGTGAAACACAGTACACCCAGAAATAACCAGTCAGTGTCTCTAAAGCTGAAGAACAAACCCAGGTTATAGATTTCAGTGGAAGCTAAACAACGATGCATCTGGATGCAGCAACATTTTTTAAAGACAATTGGCCTCTGCATATTTTACATCACTCTAGTGTTATCTTGGCTACATCAAGACCAACCTCTGCATGGTGGTGAGGTTAATGTCTGCCCGTAGCTTAATGACATAAAATAAGAGTGACCTCTCTAGTTCCACTCCTGATATTCTGCTGATTACTGGCTTTAAGTGACAGTACGAGAGGAAGAAAAAAATCAGCCATTTTGTTTGGAGGTCAAAAAGCCCAAATGTTACAGTCGTCCGACACTTTATGACATGCCAGCTGCCACCAGCGTCTGCATTTAATGTGCTGACAAAAGTGAAATATAATTAATGCAACCACCAACTGCTCAGGCTGAGTCACCGCTGCAGTTAGCGATCACTTTGCTGCACGGACAGTAAGAGTCAATGAGGCTGAAGATGGATGATTTCTCATAGATGTCACAGTGGATACGAAGCCTTAAAGGAATATTACCATCATGCTAGCACTGCTAAGAATGGATGAGAATTCAGTCAGAGAAAGTAAATGGGAGCAGGGGGAAAAGCTTTTTATGTAACTACATTAGTGTTGCATTCGGTTCTTTAAAATTATTTTAGGCTAAGATACATAACAGTAGGGTTTCAAACTTTTTTACACATAAGAGAAAGCATGTCAGTGGGCATGCATACAAAGTCAATCTATTTTTTGTTGCCTGCTATTCATGTGCGACTGCAAAAATACGATCTACTGTAGCACACATGCTTTTTAACTTAATAGATAATGAAAGACGCTCTAGCCATTCAACTCAGCCGAGGTCTAAGAGGCCAGTGGTACCTTCTCCTGCTTATTTCCATTTAGACTAGCGTTAACTACCATGGACCATCCCCCTGTACTTTACGCTTTATATGCATATGTTAGATATTGTGATGAGTGAAAATCCGTCAATGGGAAAGAAGGCTACTTACACCAAGGGCAACGAACAGGACGCGGCCCGTTTCTGGCTTTATTACCAGTCTTCAACAAGACTCCAGAACCTGTGCGCCCTCTACAGGCAGCGAACACACTACACCTTTCCCCTTGTGCGTCTACACTGATGGTGGCAGGTTGATTCACCCAGGTCATCAGCTCGATTACTCATCACTAGGGTGAGCACAGCCCGTCGCCATCAGCCCACACCAGGGCGCCTAGTAACACTGGAGAACTTAATCACAGTGACACAACTTCACCCTGCAACACAGAAACACTCCAACAAAACCCCGTAAACCTTCACTCCCATGACGCCTAGCAGCCGGTGGAGTGGTAGCTCCCTCCCAACTTCACTACAAGATGTTGCTCCTACTGTAGTTATAGGCGTCTATCTGCTAGAGCTGGAAACTGAGACGGTTATATTACCAGTCAAATCAAAAAAATCAAATTGGCTTGACTTGACTTGACCTGGTATTGAATTCAAAAATTCATAATTTTCAAAATTTAACTGTGTGAATAACTTTGTAATGCAATTTATTTTTTATTACACTCACCTTTATTGTGCATTATGGTTTTATATAGTATTTGCCATATCGCTCACTCTGGTGTACTCTTCCTGTAATGAAAGATTTTAAATTTTGTTTATTTTAGGTCAGTAATTCATTTGAAAAGCTACTTCTCGTTCTACTCTGTGCCAATGGCCTCCCACAGCACAAACGTTCATTTACCAACGTTCATATAATCCGGCAGATGCAGAGGTGGAGAACGTTAACATGCACAGTAATACAATTCGGCAAAGCAGCCAACAAGTGCAGGAGAAAAAATTATACTTTAGCAAACCCCCACCATATTCAACAAAAGACACACCACTAAATCTCACTGCACCACGATGAAGACATTGCTTGTACGAGTGACAGTTAGCATGGTACCCTGTTGGATCATTTCCATGAAAGGTCTTAAAGAAAGATTGAGAGATATAGAAAAATAAAGTGAGGCCAGGCTCGAACAGAATCAAGATAGATAGAATGCGTCGGAGAGAAAGAGACCAGGGGGATTTGCTGGCGAAAGCGGGTAAAGGGCTGAGATAGCGATGCAAAGCGATAAAGACTCTGAGTGTGTCAAAGAAAGGTTGACATGTAATCTCTGAGGAACACGTTTTAATGCTTTTGTTTTTATCAGCGTAATGGACATGAGCAGATAAACGTCTGCTTAAACATATAAAAACAGCTTGATCCTCTTCACTTTCTCTTCAAATCTGCATTAGAGACATCTGCTGGGGGGAAAACGATCTAAACGCCAGTCACATCAGGTCACACAAATTCCCATGCAGCCTCTCAGCAAAGCCCAGAGGAAGGAATGATGTCATATTTGATACAGTAATGCACTCTTTAACCCCAATGACTAGACACAGGCCCAAAACACTGCCTGCTATAAAGGTTGGAAAATTCCTTGCCTTCTTTTGAAATGGGTGTTTTATTCTGTTACTTTTCAGTCAAATAAGAATAAATACCTGCAAAGGGTTTGTAAACATAAAACAGCCGATTCTTAAAATTTTTGCATAGATTGTGGGGTGTTGGTAGGATATTACGTTTTGCCTAAAAACCTAAAAACAAATTTTTTTTTCTTGTCTTAAAAACACACAATAAAACCAAAAATTAGTGAAACCTGAAAGCACAGAAAAATTACATTCCAACAAGGAGATCAAATACTTCCTAAGCTAATGTTTAAACATTACACAGAGGATTTGAGGGTCTGTTGTGGAAGATAATTTGTTGTAGAAGCATATTTTTTCAAAAGTCTTATAAATAAATGAGTACCACAGATATCTTCATAATAGTCCGTCTCTTATTGACGCCTGTTTCCAATAAACGCCGGGTTTAGAGAAGTCACGACAAATAGAGGCCGGTCTCTAATAGTACCCCTCCCCCTGCCCCAACTTTCACAAGCACAAGCCTCCGATCTTTCACTTTCTACCTCCGTGTTTTAAAAGAATTTATTCCCTAAAAGGTGAAACGGCTTAAAACAAATTTCTGATTTCTGAAGACAGTTATATGAGTAACGTGTGTAATTACTCATTTCTGTCGTGATATCTGAGGATTATTGACG
>JBBIGC010000002.1:4207945-4218267 GCA_037576955.1 Lepidarchus adonis
CTGCAGGACATTTTGTGGCTGTAAATACTCATCACCATTCCGCCTGTGAGGAGAATAATAGCTCGTCTCCAACAAACTCCTGTCCCTAATAAATGCCGGGACGTCCCAATAATTTCTTTCATAAACGCCGGGGCTACTATTGAAGATATACAGTATTTAAGGTTCTCTGACAACAAAAATCCTGACTGCTTGTGCACATTCTGTTTGAGTATGTTTTACAAGCCAACAAGAGAACACAGTAGGTGAAGCTAGTGATTGCACAATGGCGGAGAAACAACCTTTTTATTTATTTTTTTATTTATGTAATTTGAGAAACCCTGGCCTTTGTATTAAAACACGTTCAAAAGCTTTACCACTCCTGCTGGGTTCTGAAACTGACTACACGGCGCACAGATGGCTGGAGTACACTGATCATTCTAATCACACGGCTACCAGTTACGGCCCGCGTCCTCGCCTGCACTCTTCCAGATTGTTCCGTGTGTTGGCTAACAGTGGAGGAGGAATGAGGAGAGCCGCTTGGCCCTCTGATCCTGAATCAGTGTAGGACCAGAAGTGTCGACACACTTGGATCCATGTCCTTCTAATCTGGTGCTCTGCGCTGAAGGCATGATATAATCCCAAATCTCCGGATTAACCACGGACCCCTGAGAGCATGCTGAGAGAGCCAGTGACACTACTTGCTGTCTTTGTGGGACGCTTGTCATTTCTCCTTTGGTGGGGGTTAATATTTAGGAACAGCCTCAGCCTTTTTCTTCACATTTGTTTTATTTATGTATCTTATCAATCCGTGATGATGCACAGATTATTAGAAGGATGTGATGGTGGGGCACAAAGAACTGCTCATGGAGGAAGTAACTTTTCAAAGTTTTATTAAAGTTTCTGAATTGCACTGGGTGCCAGAGTGTTCAGAGAAAGTCTATTATTGCTATTTCTCTAATTAAGCCTTTTGTAGGAGTCAGCTTGCTGCCTTGCGACCTTGTTAATGTCAACGGCGAATGGCGTCACTATCTTCCTGCAGTGGGTAATAGATCTCAGACTCATTCAACATGGATGTTAGTTAATTACTTATCTCTTAGTCATTGGGGACGGTCATATAAGAGCGTCCTTGAACAACCTCTCTCCCTATACAATGCCATTTTGCTCAAGCTTTGAGAAACGGCCTTTTGCTTGACCTCTCGTTGATGATGAACGTTCCTCGGTCTACCACAATTCAAAATTTTAACTATAAGATAGACACCCGCAGATGTTGCGCAAAAGGAATTCGATATTTGCCTTTGAATTTGCATCAAGGTCAAGAGTGAACATACAGGGGAGTAAAGAGCTAAACATATGTCGGTTAAATTTCCACATAGTCTGAGCATTTTCAATTGTGACTTTTTGCTAAAGGATTTTTTTCTAAAACCTAATTCTCATTTAATGACGGTTTGAAGCATAACTTTAGTCATTATTCATCTCCATCTGTTCCCCAAATCCCCCCAATGTTCCCGAACGAACTACACAAGAAAAGTATATTAAGATGTATTTAAATGAAAATCACTTTAACACATACATCAATAGTGGGCTGGGTTGGCTACGAATCCTCATGTGTAAATATTGACATTCAATTATCCTAGCATGTCTCCTTTTCCTGTCTCAGGACCATTGCTTTTAGATGAGATGTAATTTGCTTGCTGTATACTGTAGCTGAGACTTGGCTGGTGAACACAGGCTAATGAACACAACAGTAAATTGAGTCTGCAATGTACATGAATTGTAAATGGCCCTGGGAGAGAAAAAGGAAGGTCTGCTATTTAGCAGTGGAATTGATTTGGAAATGAACTCATCCTTGGGAACATAACATCAGTGCGGTACACACGGGGGGGGTGCCAGGGCAAATCTTGATGAAGCTATGTACTTTCTACAATGGAGAGAAGACAAGGTGATCGCACCTAATGCTTGACCTTCTTTCTCCATGGAATCAAGGGCTGTATATGTGTGTATAAGTGTGTGTGCACATTGCTGACTGATGTTGCCCTTGGTTTGGCACGTTTGCTTTGTCCACATAGTCATTACTGAGGACTTGGCACAGTATGGCAACAATGACATTACCAGAGAAAATCACAGACAACCTTCTGAAAACAAAGAAGATGCTCTAGTCCCACTTTAACCAGGCATATTTCAAATATTGACCCCTCTGATCCCCATTTAACTACAGAGTCTGGACACCCACTGAGTTTTAACCCTGATTAGTTTCTGCACCGAAGTACAGATGTGAATTTCTCATTATTCCCAAAGCAATAACCTTCTGTGCAGCTTGTCTTGACCCAGAAACCTATTTCCTCCCACCGTGTCTCACAACTTTGGAGCAGGACTCGTTTGATCAATTCTTGACCCCATCTTACATTGCACATCATATGAAGAATATGATAATATGATGGTGATATCCCAAATTGACCTTTATTTACCCTATTTTGGCCTGTGATCCTATCTGTACACTTTTTTTCTCCCAGCTTCAAGGATGCCCCACCAAGATAACAATGGATTTATATCGGGCCGTTTCAAATGAAAGATCCCTGCAACAAAGCTTACGGGATTTTCGAGTTAATCCTTGACAAACTTTCGATTTTCAGTGCCCCCTATTGGCAGACTTCAAGGGTGTCCCAGGTGGATAACTGGGTTATTGTACTCTACCCTCCCTGCAGACTTGCCACCTATTAGCTTTAATCTGGGACACCTTTGAAGTTTGGAATTAGAGAGGCGGGAACTTGACGTTTGTTAATGGTGACCATGGGTGCTGTAACTTTGGTCAGAAAAGGTCTATCTTGGCATGGTTTGGTTTTTGAAGTTTATGTGCCATACCTATCCTACAATAAAAATAAAGTTTCATGCCATTTGATGGGGATCAGTCCTTCATGCTGTCTGAAAATCAGACGTCTAACTGAAGGGAAAATAGTAGTATCAGCCGGTAGCACAGCCGGCTTTCCTTTTTAAACTCAAACACATAGAAAATGCACTTTCATACTCAAAATCCTGCTTTTACTTTGCCCTTGTCCATTTATTCACAAATCTAGAGAGAAATATACAATCTGACAATAAAACCAATTCTTCCTTTGTTTAGCTCCCAGCATGCTTGATGCTGGATTTATGCAGCAGGTGCTGATCTCATCCCTCCACAGCTATTGAGCTTGTCAGGTCTTTTTAAAGCTGAAATACATTAAAGTTTTGACTGCAAAACGACTGTAAGTAATCCACCATGTCCCAGCTGTCCACTCAAATTTGAGTAACACCCATTACACTGTCCAATCTTTTAGGTGCTCAGAGACATTGCAAGTGTCGTTACATAAGACATGCAAGAGTCCACATTTGAGGTTTGGTATTAAGGGCCTCTTGGTTTGAGTAAAGCTTAGTTTCAACATGGAAAGACGGGCAGTTCAAAACAGGACACCAGGCAAACAGCTACACCAGAGAAAATCCAACAGGCAAAGTCTAAATACCACAGAGAAGGATCAGGTCACAAACAGGAACTGCAGAGGTAATCTAATAGGCAAACATATACAGAATGGGTCATTTACAGGTAAGCAAGGAGCATGGAAGGATTTCAGACTTTAGACAACACACCACAGACTTCACACAGTCTCTAACATGGAGAAACTTTGAATTAACTGCACTGTGTGACCAGAACTCAGGAGAACAGTAGAACAGAGTCTAGCACCTAGAGTTCTCACAGTATGTGTGCTCATGTTCTTCATGTTTGTGTTTTTCTTGCCAGTACATCAGTGATAATGAATCATTTTCTAATTCTAAAATACAGATACACTAATGATTGCAAATAATTCACAAGTGTAATCATCATAACCAAACTGTGTCCCATAAGCCCCCAAAACTGTGATTTCTTTCCAATATCACATCTTATCATTTGAGGGCTCCTAGTATTGTTATTTTCAGTTTTATACTTTAAAATATGTTAAAAAGCACGTTCATATCATGTGACAGGCTACTCATTAAGGCAATATGAGGAACACCAGTTGGGCTACTGGGCTACAAAAATGAAAGTACTGTACGCTCTGGAAAGGCTAATGCTATTAGAGTTTTTTCATGTCTGTTTTGAATTTAATCAATACATTTATTAACTGTGTGATTAAATAGGAAATCATGCACTAATCGCTCCAGATTATGCAGAAAATATATTTTCTAAATTCCATTGCCTGAGTGTAGGGCAATATAAATAATAAAAGCAAGCAAAGATATTTAAATTGAAGTAAAATGTAAAGTAATTCAATACAATGTATTGCTTACAGTGCTATAAACCTTAGTTAAAGATATTAAAAACTCAAAAATCTGTTCATACAGATTTTATGAGTCATTATATGATAATTATTAGATCATTGTTGTATTTAGTGAGGCGATCAGAAGCCAGGAGTTTTTAGACACATGGCACATGTATTATTATTCAAACGTCTTGCCTTCTTACCAAACTCTCACTGAAAATTTTGCACTGAGCATTTTTTAACAGTCATGCATTTCAGGTTGTATAATTTGTATAGTTATGAATGTTTAATACTTATTAACAACAACTACTAACAAAAGTATTATGCATGGCTGTCATTATTACTATTTATCAATATACATAAATGTTTCTGTACATACATCAGTAAATAAATGGTTTATTATTAAATTGGACGAATTTTAATTGAAAATGGTTAAGATGGCATTTATTAGTGTCTTTTATTATAAAGCGTAGTCTCTGTAATGAGCCACTTCTGTGTTGTAGCACTAATTTAAGAACAGTATACTCTTTTTTTTCTCATCTGTCACTCACTATCCGCTTTCTTATCTGCCTTTTACAAGACTTTATTAAGCTGGTGAACAATTCGTTTTTAGATCCCAGCACCTGACTAAGACTTGAGTGACATGACAGACGCCTCTCACCTACTGTTCCTTCAATAAATAAAAAGTAGAGGGACCTGTGTAAGGGAAGGTGGTACATGTCCTCTTGTTTCCCTGTTGAGCCATTTTCTGTAACATATCTTGAAATATGCAAATAACATTTATCTGTGCAGCCAATGACTAGCTGTAGAGCCAACATTAATTCAGCTTATTATCTTCAAAACTTGGTACATTGAAAGAAAAACTGAACAAACAAATGAATAAATTATTTAGGAGCCCATGGAAAGAGACATATATATGTTGGCAAATGTGCAGAGGACCAGGTGTGAACAGACAGAGAATATCAGAACAGGTGGTGGGCACAAGCTGAAGAATACTCTTTGATGCCAGTACTCCCTGAATATCAATGATTCTTTGATTGAAAAGTCTGCTCCCATAATGCACAAGCCTGGAAGATATCGGTTTAAGATGCATATATGTTGGAGAAGTTTACTCAAAGGTCCACGAAGCAAGAGTGATGGTTAAAAGTTAATGCTTAACAATCATATATATTGCCCCCAATATCAAAACTCTGTTTATATTTGCTTAATGAATATTTGCCTGAGAGTTACACATTACTAAACAATTATTGAAAAATGCTCACATGCTAAAAATGTATAATAAGACATAATCTTATCAAATGTGCTCTGGACACTGGTAATACGGCACGGTTCTCGAATCGCTGTCAAGGATCTGCATGAAGAAATCCTTGGAAATCAGGAGTCCGTCTCCCATCAGGAGTACGCCTCCTCTGGACTGAGGGCGCATCCACGACTTCCAACCTGAAGAGGTCCCTGAACAAGCACAACATCTGCATTTGGGAGCCTCAACAAGCCCACACTGCCTCCCAGAACAAAATGGAGCTTGTCTACCTTTTACGCCTTCTGAAGTGTAGCTAAGGAGTGAGGAAGCCCACGGAGATCCCGAGCAGAGGGCAGTTCACCAGCCTGTCGGGAATTTAGTCCATGAGCAAAACCTTAGGAACAATTACTAATTGGATCCAGGCAGAACCAGCAGGAAAATTTACCAGAACCAACTGGAAGCAGCCACGCCAATACAGCAACCAATACAGCTGCACCACATCATAGTTAATTGTTCCACAAGCAGAACTCCGATCCCTCCGCCTGCAGATGGCGTCATAGTCAGCAGTGAGGGGAAACCATGCCTCCCCACACTGGAGCCATCTCGGAGACCGCCCCTTACAATATGTGTCATAAAAACTATGTGTAAACAATATAAAAGCACATGATAAAAGTTCATTTGAAATTTTGTAATGGGGATTCGTATTTTATTATTATTTTTATTTCATTTTATTGATGTTTAACAAGTATAAATTACTTCATATTTTCTCCTTTTTTACTACCTTGTTTACATTTTGCATCTAAATTGAGAAGTTACCTAAAATGTCCAAGTAGCAGAAATGATGACAAGAAATTAACACTAAAAAAATAATTAATTTATAGTAAGCGTAACACAATGTTGCTGTAATGAACGGAAAATAAATATAATTAATTAATTATACCCAATATTTGTACTAAAATGACAACAACAAGATTCATTCCTATATTGCACAATTGGCCAATCACAACACAAGTGGGTATTTTTTAGTTTTTTTCATTCCGTCGGCTAGGTAAGCTGACATTATCATATTCCCCTTTAGGGAAATAGCAAAACATCGATGAATTAATTTGTTAATAAGTTGATGCGGGCATGTTAAGATGATGGATGGCTTAACTTCATGAACCCCCTACCCTTTGATGTTACAAAGGGGCTTGGGCAACACCATCACAACATTGCAGAAATTGACTTGGCTGCTTGCACAGGTGAGAAGAAGAGACCTCAGCATCTGTGTAGATAGCAAAGACATGCTCTAATGAGGTCAATGGAGAAAGGCAGCTGAGAAGAGAAGGAGATAATGAGGGAGAGAGAAAGTGAGAGAAAGCCACAAAGAGGATTGATGAGCGAACTGTGCAAGACTGACAAGATAACTGACAAGAGAGCCTGGCCTCGCCAGCTCTACAGGCATGGCGTGGTGTATTTGGGCTGTAATACAGAATACACAATCAGTTCTCTGTGTTTGTTCTTGCCCTGCCTTCTCTTTTCCTCCCTAAAAACTTGCTATCAAATTGCAATTCTGTCGATCAGACAAAAAAGGCCTTCACGGTAATGAGATGTGACCGGTGCACAAGGATCGAAGCCGTCTTTGGTCCACACAAGATGCTCCTTTGTTTGAACTCCAAACATCTTTGTCCCTAACAATGAGTGAGATGAAAGAAGAGCTCCTCTCCCCCCAGACCACAACGGATGACTTCAAACAGTTCGCAGCAAGTTTGTTGTCGGTCATCGGGAGGGTTCCTGTATTGTTTCATCAGTCCTCAAAGCCTCACACCTTCTCCTGAGACGCCAGTTGCATAATGTAGTTCATTGAGATGAATTGAAGCCACTTTCATAACAAAGCATTTGTCTATGAGCCAATGTATCATGGAGAAGTGGCAGCGTTTATAAGCTTTGCTTTTGGCTTGACATGCTACTGCTGACATACTGCACTTTGGAACGCTTTCAGAAATCCCAGTCTGGACATATGGCCATGAGTTAATGCAAAGATGTTGGAGGATGAAACAGAATGGATGGTGCGACTGAACGAGTGTACTGTCTATGCCCTGAAGGAGCATCTCATGTTTACTTGGTAATGAACCGCCTTTTGATTTCGGCTCTGCAGTTTCTCTAACATTCATTCTTCTCACACCCAGATAGCTGCGATGGATCGCTAACGTCGGGACTGCCAGCAGCCTCCTTCCAAAGTTCTTCGCATTTCTCAGAGAGTCGGGCTGCATTCTTTGCCAAGCTTAACAGAAGAGACGGTCAGTATACTGCATTCACTGCTAATTTTAGACGATTAGCGAGATTTTCACAGAAATAAATGCCAAATTTGGTTTGGTTGGTTGGTTTGATGTGTAAGAAACCAAAATAGGAAAGTCTTGCTTTTTTGTGTGCTGTAACTATCTAATACCCATTGCTATCTGATGATGTATAGGCATGATGCATGATATTTACAAGATAAAACAGTGTTTCAGTTCCAGGTTGAATATTATAATCTGATTATGATCTATTACATGATAAAAAAAACAATTATCTATAATTACAGAGGACGTTCTCAATGATTCAGCTTTGTGATTGGCTTCCCTTTTAAATGATAAGGTTATTATTAAGCCTTGGCCAAGAGTGTTAATTCATTGGTGAGATTTCTTAGCTTTCAAGTCACTTTTTTATTTCCGGCTCACTAAAGAATGTTCAGATCAGACCTGCGGTTTGTCCTTCGGCTGAACAAATTTTTGTTTCCCTTGGTAGCAGCGATGGTATGAATGTAGGGTTTAAATATTTGATTAGCTTTGTATTCTTCATGTTGGCAGCTTCCCAAAAATACAGCCAAGTCACCTTTGCACTGTTGAAGTCACTTTCCTAGGCGAATATAAATCTTTTTTCAGTTTTGATGAGTTATTTTCCATGTGTACTGATTCTAGGAAAATTTTTCCTCTACACTGCCAATGTCTCAACACAGTTACTCACAGATTTTCTCAACTTTTGAAAGTGTATCATTACATTTTATTAGCTTGTAGCTAGCTTGCAGGCAATTTACACATTCTTTTTGTTTTGTTTTGCAGAAACCATTACTAATTAGTGATTTCAGTTACTGTTTGGTGCAACTATTGCTCATACAGGCTTTCAGCTGCTCACAGCTTGTATAATTTTCATAAATTAACTGCCAGTGGACTGGGACAATCAGCAAGGGGGAGAGTAAGCATCCAAGAAACTTTAAAAAATATTGGCAAAACAAATTGATGTAAATGCCTTGAAGAATGCCTTACATTAATTAATTTCTTCACAAACAAATACACAAATCACATTTTAAAATGTAATTTTTCTCATTTTTAATCACATCTAGAAATTATGTCCTGCATAAAAAACAACACAGGTCAGCTTTGGAACTGAAACCTCAATTTTGTGATAATTCAATTAAATCTCTGAAATTAAATGTTAATATTCACTGCAGATATGTTATATTAAGATTTTCATATTTTAGGGTTAGGGTTAGGGTTAGGGTTAATCGATGATTTTATTTAATAAATAGTCAAGGTTTTGTATCTCTGTATATATTATTAAGATATATTTATTATATTTATTCTGTATATATTTATTGTGTAAGTTACAGTGTATAATTGCTTGGTTTGTTACATAACAGATGTTTCATGAGTCTGTAAAAATATCACATACAAAATTATATAAAAGTAGTGTAATGCTAATGTTGAGAAGAAATATATATTACATATTCTGTTTGTTACTTTGGATGTTTTATAAAGGTTGTGCAGTGGATTCAGTAGTTTAAACACAACCCATGAGATCATCTCCATAGAAAAGACTGCGAGACCAACAGTTCAATAATAACAGAATATCCAGAATAATGAAAGACCCACAGTCCTGAATAACAGTTTGTCCTTGGCACATAGCAATGCAGCAACACAGCATTTGACAGCTGTCACACATCATTCAGCCATTTGAAAGAACTCTTGGCGCTTAGTTTAAATCATTAAACAGCAGTTTGGCTCTGCAGACAGTATTTATCATGCTGAACATCTGGCCAAGGTTCAGATGTTTGAATATGGCGTTTAACCCTCTTATCACAGGCATAGACACTTGCAAAATAAAGTCAAAATAATAATAATAAGTTATATTTATATAGCGCCTTTCACAAACCCAAGGTCGCTTTACAATGAAAACACACACACAGCGGGAAAAAATAAATAAATAAATAAAATAAAATTGTAATAATAAAAATATTTATTTTTAAAGGTTTGTACTACCGAAAAAAAGTATTGCAGCAATAACACGTTAATCTTGTATTTTCATAGTATTACATTTTTAACATAACTACCAGTCAAAAGTTTTAGAACATGCCATGTTTACAGTGTTTACCAGTGATATAAGTAGTAATGTTACAGTGAATAATCTTAAAGTTAAAATAAATCACCAAAGTTACAGAAATATTTTTTTATATTTACAAAAATGTATAAAAAATAAGGACCTGCTTAACTTACAGCTTCTCTGAAGCGATATATACAATATATACCTAAAAATTTATGCAAAGAATTCCTTGTGCAATCGGTTTACTGTTGGATGCAGCAGAAGTCTGGAGACTGAGCTGCTACTGAATCTACTCTCGAGGTCTTTTCTTCTAAAGTTCTGCTCATTCTCTCACTGTGTCTTTGTTTCTGACCTTTTCCTCCACACTGTGATCTCCATATACAGTACTACTTCCTGCTCTACAGTACTGTACTAATACTACATCAGAGGGTGGAGGAGCAATGTGTTCCAGCTCCACCTTTTCCTCCACATTGTGATCTCCATATACAGTACTACTT
>JBBIGC010000002.1:4218367-4229408 GCA_037576955.1 Lepidarchus adonis
TCTCCATATACAGTACTACTTCCTGCTCTACAGTACTGTACTAATACTGCATCAGAGGGTGGAGAAACAATGTGTTCAGTGTTTGGTGACCTAAACACTTTATTTATGATGGATTTATTTACTGTAAACACTTACCTTTGTACCATTTAAGGTTACTCACTGTAACAGAACTGCTTACATTACCAGTAAACATTTACTATTCTAAAACTTTTAATTGGTATTTTATATAACATATGTAAATATAAGAGTGTAAAAGAGTGTATTAGAATTTCTGAACCATTGTAATTTTATACATTGCACAAATTATATAAAACAATAAGTGAAACATGACAAAAGCAGAGACACCAAGTATTTCTTCCTCAAAAAAGAGAAAATGATACTTAAAAAAAATGATAAACTCTTCCTAGTCTTTAGAGGACACAGTAATGCTTGTCTACGTCTGTACATTTTTTGTGTTTCATTAAATGCAAGTCCCGGACAGGGGCGACACTGATAAATTAGCGACAAGATGCTCTGCATGTGGTTAAACTACTTACTGTCCCAGATGTCGTTCTCAACAAACCCCTCAACCTTTTCCAGCTGTTGTTTTTAAGGTAGAGCAGGGGACATAGTGCTGATGCATTAATTAATGTATTTGCAGTATGTTTGGTGCATCTTGCATTAATACCAACCCATAAAATTGTGCTATTACACTTGGCATTAAAATAGGTCCTGTTTCTGAAGGTTACCCATATAGATGCATTCATTTCTTAGGCTGTGTCCAATTCCACCCACTTGCTAGAACATCCCTAATCATACAGTACTGCCATCAATGAGAGGGGAAGGCTATGCTGCGTCGGTAGGACAGTACACCCCCCACAGCCGCCTGCGGTTTTAATACATTTTCAGCTATAACTGTATGTGTTTGCACTGTTCTTTTTCTCTTAAACTTCAATGCCTGAAGAGCTCTGCATCACAATGAATCACAGTGATAGGTTGTTAATGCAATTTTGTACGTGTAAACAGGGCGTGACTGTAAAAATGCATTGAACAATTATATCAACACGCAAAATGTGACAATGTGTATTGTGAACATGTGACAACACCTCGTGAAGAACCGCAGTTCTACCAGTTATGATTCTTGATCCAACTGCATTGTTCATCATGCTCAGTAGAGGTGTAACA
Source organism: Lepidarchus adonis (assembly GCA_037576955.1). NCBI lineage: Eukaryota > Metazoa > Chordata > Actinopteri > Characiformes > Lepidarchidae > Lepidarchus > Lepidarchus adonis. Next base: position 4,219,532 of record JBBIGC010000002.1, read on the forward strand.
ATGCATAGAATAAGTGCCAGTTTGCAGGCGATAGATGCAAATTCTTTTATTCTTTGTCTATAGGCTTAGTAAGCAATGCCACAACTGAACATAACCATTCTATTTCATTGTTAAAATAGTTTAAAGTGAGAATTTTGAGTCATTAAGGTTATTCTCACCCCATTAGCACTAAAATGCGGCAGATTTAATAGTTAGACTGAAATATAACCCTACTATATGAAAGAAAATCTAAATTAATTTACACAAGATTTGAATTACATGAATCTATTAACTTTACATTAACAAATGAAATGTGAAAGTGCCTTAAAATTTAAAAATAAATACTGAATTTAAACACTTTCAGCTAAATACATATAACTCTAACTATAAAGGGCATCTTCCTTCTTCCCCTGGTCCTCAAACCAGCAGTTACTCCAGCTATAGTCTGTGTGTTATTTTTGTCTGTGACCAACTGTGTTGTGAGCGAGCTGCAAACAGAACAATTTTCCTCCCATGGGGTGGGAGTAGGGGTGTGTGTAAACGCTGCTTCCTCTGAGCCGGAGATCACCAGCTTCATATTCAGCTCTCATCTCCTACCATGGTGTGACTCCCAGTCGGCAGTGCTTGAGTAATGAACCTTTCCGCCGGCGCCAGGCCTGTTCTTCCAATGCCTCTGGAAGAGCATGGGGACTAGAGTGCATCTTTATGGAAAACGTGTGCAAGGAGAATCTCCCCCTCCTTCAGGCTAACTCCAGATGGAATGCTGTGCATATTAACTAAGGTCGAAACGCCTGGGATTGTCATGCATCCAATCATCTGGTTTGAAGGTTAACTTAAAAACTTGAATGTAACTCAAGCAGAGAGTCGCCACTGTTGTTTTGTTATACATTTTTTATTATTTTTGCACTTAACATCTCACAGTTACTTACGTATTTAAGTTTGAATTCAGATTTTTAAAATTTAATTAATTTTATGTTTTCTAGGTCCACTCACAAAATAAAACACTTGTTCTAAACATTTGTTTAGTACTAATTCCAACATAAATATATATTTTATATGTAAATGTAAAATTAACTTACTATGGAATCTCTGGCCATTATTGAGACTTTACTTGAGGATTATAGAGTGTATATACTGTATGAAATTTAACGCTTTAACCTCTTAAATACATTCAAGTGACCTTCTCTTATCTAATGTTGCCATTATACAGTGAATCCTTCAGGAAATAAAACGTAAAGCTTAGTTAAATATTAGGGGTAATGTACAAAAATAGAATTTTAATCACTCATAACACATTTTGCTTAAACCAAAACTGCTGGAGTTTAGATTTGATAAGAAGCAGGAAAAAATGTCTAAGAATAATCATATCTGACGATGTCATTTGGTTTATTTGCACCAATATTTGTTCATAGTAAGTAACTAAACAGCCAATTGTTGATGCCTTTGTCTATTTTGTTGAGGAGATTGTGGATTGTGGTCTAAAATGAACAGTTCCTGTCACTGTCCTCTAAGAGTCCTTTAAGATCTGATAAAATTTCACTCAGTTTGATAGACATCTTCTAATATCTCACTCTGAAACTGACCTTTTCAGGAGGAGGTGGGTGGAGCCCCCACCTGACAGACAGGTCTCCCTGGCTGCAGCTGGACCTCCGGGTGCGGATGGAGGTGACGGCCGTGGCCACCCAAGGCCGCTACGGCAGCCACGACTGGGTCAGCGCGTACATGCTTTTGTACAGCGACACCGGACGCGTCTGGAAGCAGTACAGGCACGAGGACAGTGTGGGGGTAAGTCCAAAGGTTTTTATTACCGCTCTATTGACATTTCCAACCAGCAATTTGTGGTGCAATAGGCTTCATGACTGGGTGGTTTTTGATTGCAATATTGATAGTGATTAACCTTGGAGCGTGCTCAAGAGAACAGTAATTGCCCTCCTGACAACATCCTCTTAAGATGTTCTTTTAGCGTTCAGCATTTCCAATCCAATCAATTACACAGATCCTGTGCTGGAGTGGAACATGAAATCATGGTTTATTAAATAACAAAACTTGATGTGATTGTCGAAGGTGAAACAACCTGAAAAGAATTCATATTTAGTTGCCTACTGTGCATTGCATAATAAATACAGTAAGTGCAAATAGTATGTTTCAAAGCCTGAAAGTCAACATTTTTTGCAAAATGTTGCATTATTTAAAAAATAATTATTTAAATAATAAATTCTGTTATCCAGCTCAATCAGCACATAAAGAAGTGTCTTATTCTGTACTTGTGGCACTTTTTGCAGAAGACAAGATGATCTTAGAGGTCACAGTAATGAACCTGAGTAGAATAACATTTTTCTTGGGTGTTTACTGCTAAAAATATATGACGTGAAATTGTTTGGTAACAATAAACCTAGATCAATTCAACTCTTAATACCCAAATATTGCATGGCTGTATATTAATCTTCCTTACTGATGAATGGTATAAGATCCTCATATCATGATAATAAGATCCCTCTGTTGCTATAGCAGTCAAGGTGAAGCAACGCAACAACAGCACGTAATCCTGCTCTAACATGGACTCAAAATCCTATCCTGCAATTATGCCTCTATTTTTGTTCTCCATAACAATCATGGTGCATGTTATGGTGCATCAAGAGCTTTATCTAATTAATCTATTGAGTGATGCATAGGGTCTGGAGTTCAATTTAACAGTGGGCCAGTGGTTCCAGTGCAAGTGACACTTAACTGAACAAAGAACTTAAAATCAGATAAAATAATAATCAATTAGCCCATCCATTGCCCATCCATCCATTGCCCATCTTGGAGCATTTTAAATGAGTAAAATCCAAAGAGTAAACCACCATCAAATTTAACGTATTCTTGTTTGTCGGCATCCAATTTCTGCAACAAAATCTTAGCGTTTTTTGTCATGGTTTTTACAGGCAAAATAATATTTTAAAGCATTTTTAAAGCATCTTTTAAAGCATTTTGTGCTTTTTTATTTTGATAATGAAATTATTTTAATTTAATTAATTAATTATTGAAAAAATAGTGCTACAGCTCTCCAGATTTACAGTCTGTTCAAATTAATTCATTAATGATTAGTCTATTAAATATATAAATAATTACCATTTTAGAAGTCTTATCCATGTGCATCCAGTTAATACCCATTTCACTGGTGCTAATATTCCAAAGCATATTATATACATTTTTACATTTGAATGAAACAGCAATTGAGTACACGCTTCAAGCTACTTCAAGAACCAATCACAATCACAATTTCACCTGTTACCTGAATGGAATCCTGTTTTACAATTTTTTAGAAAATCCATTGGCACAGCTACTATATTTGTTGACTTAAAATCCTTTAAGGAGACTTGTGATGAACTATGAAGGCTTCTTCCTTGAGGCGAAGCCTTCATTCTTATAATGTGGGTTATTATGATGGAGGAGAGTGTCTAGCGCAAGATTCATCGTCTCATATTGGGCCCAGGCAATTACATTCAAATTGTGACGCCTCTGTTATATAAAAGGTATAATGGCATTTAGAAGCTAATGGCAGAAAGATATTGCAGTCAAATAAGAGACCGTTTATCCATAAACCGAATGAAATATTGCTTGAAGTTTATATATAGAGTTAATTAGTTCATTCTTGTCACTTAGATAGAAGTGCTAGAAAACTTTCCAGAAGTAAGAGGTGTATGGATTAGCTCAAAGTCAACAAGTACCATTTGCACGATTGCGTGGGTGCTGAAACTGAGGTCTACTTCTTTTATTGAACACCTAAAACACACCTGCTGAACTGATGAAACATGGCACATGCAGAAAACATCAGACCAAACTCAAAACCGAGGGGAACGATGGATAATTTATATGTAATTAAGGCATTCTTGAGCATAAAGTTGGCTTACATGCTAATAAACAGAAAGATATGCTAACATCTGTCACTTTAGCATCACAATATTCTTTTTTTCTTATTGTGTGTGGATTACAACAGACAAAATTAGCTGGAGAAATACGCAAAATGTACAAAATCTTTGTCACATACCGCCTCTTGAGAATGTCAGACATTTCATTGTGGCTAATTTTTTTGCTAAGAAAGTGGTTTCCATTAGACGAACGTAATTCATTTTTCCCTAAGTCGCTCTACTTCAAAGAGGAGCATTAACAAAGGGACCTTTTTTGAGCAAGACCTAAGAAAATCCAGGCTCTGACAGCGAGTCCATGCTTAGCAGAAGGGAAAGCTGCCGAGCGAACCATCGCACTCCTCAATCAAAGCCATGAGTCAGCGTCTGCACCGTGTTCAAGGTTTCTTTCTTTTTTTGTGTTAAAGCTCTGCTTTCAAGCGTGGAGCTTTTTTTTTTTAAATAGCCATACACTGAGGGACAGAGATATGACTGATTAGGCTTTTTAAATCCTGACAACTTTTCTCTTGAATTTGATGGACGAGTCATTCAGTGAGCAAATTCAGCAGAACGGGCAGCCGAACCTGCAGGGTCTTTCATGCGGCACATTTCCACCACAGCTAATACAAGTTTAAGGAGAATTCTCCTGCTGTCTCAGTTCAGATTATCTTAAGCAAATCTCAGTGGTGAACAGAGTTCACCTGTGTCATTAATTAATAGCTGCAATCTGACAGTTTCTCTATGCATTGTGCTGCAGTATGATATTCACAGATACAGGGTTGGTCTCCTTGAGGAGAATTAAGCCGTCTTTGGCTAGATTCACCACTGCAGAGGATCTTATACTATATTTATGTACTGCCTTGGAATTTAGGATGACATGAAAGGAAAAAAATATAATATCCAGGTATCTCACATGTTTTTAGCTAAGTAGGATGGATCTGATTAAGGATTACAGTTATACTAGGGGAGGGGGAGGGGGAGGGAGGTCTATTTATGGCCTATGTGTGAGAAACACTGAAAAACTGCATTCAGTTAAAGGCTGTTGACACTCATAGACGTTTGGTTGACTCTCTTTACATTTTGATCTAAAGTTCATGATTAAATTGTCTAGCGATTGGCTGATCTGTGCCTAAAACAAGCTTCTCTCATCTGTTCAATTCATAATCTACAGATTATAACACTGGACATTGGACATCTGCATTTCTATCTGTTTCTATCTGCGCTGCTGTTCTGGCAGTAGTATTATTCACTCTCCTGATGTTTGCTCCTCTGGTTCTTCTAGTTCTGCTTGTGTTATAGCTGCTTACTCTCTTATTTATCTACCTTTTCTACTTGTGTGTGATAACCTAGTTTAAGTTTTAGCTTAGTTTTTAGCCTAATAATCTTTAATTTAGCTTATAGCTTGTTCTTGCACAGTCTGGAGTGGATCAGGATGCATTTCACTGCTTGTTGTACGTGTATAACTAGGCATGTGATGAATAAACATCTTGAATCTTGGCTTTTTGGAAGTTCACCTCTGGTGTCACCTCGTGAAGCTGCTTCAGTGTGCAAAGCTGCAGCAAACGAAGTGTAAAACTGAAGGTGTGGGAATTGGAAAACTCAGGTTTTTAAGAACATCTGTAGGCATTACCAAAGGATAAATCTAATAAGCAATTGTATTTATTGTGTACTTAATGCAGATCTTTCTATCAAATGTGAGCTGTTTTTTACACATTAATGTTATTTTAGGTATTTTAGGCCAATGAAAGACCTAGACTATAATTATGAGTTCATAAATGCCTTAAATCTGCCTGGATCTGATAATGCTTCAAACGTGTACAGTTAACCCTTATAGTGAAAACCAATCACATAATATTAGACCCGCCATGATAAGATTTGTTACGTCTTTTAGAGCAAAGATGCTTTTGTGTAGATAAAAATACATAAAATAGGAACCAAAAGCTAACAGGATTATTTCAAAGATACATACTGCAAAGTCAACCACCATGTTTTATATTACAACATACCTCTTATAGAAATCTATTCATGATGTACGCTTATAAATATGTGCTGTGAACATTCATATAAATGCTCTTCTCATTGCGTTTTGGGCCACGGATTTCTCACCATGGCATAGTTGAATGAGGCTTGTCCAGGAGGAACATTCTTGAACTCTTCTCCTATACAGTCAATAATTGGCTGAAATATTGTAGGCCACATTCATAGCTGAAAAAGTATAACTTTTCCTGATCTACTATCACTTTTAAAGTCATTGCTCATCCAGCTTTTATTCAGAAATCAGTGCTTTTAAAAGGAAATTTCTTCTTTGCTGAAGTAACAGTTTATACCCATCTGGGAAGCTTGTACTTTAGATGTTTAAACATGATGATGTTGGGTTTCTTCTCAATCAGAAACCCCACTGTAACTCATAATACACATTCAAGTACTTACGGTGTTAATGCCTTTAGCTCTAGTACAGTGTGGTGATTTCAATGCCCAGACGCACCAGGTTCAACTCACTTGTTAATTGCTGAGTGTGTTAGAGGAGTGGAACTACCAAACTGTGCTGAACACTGGCGCTCCAAGACTGGAGTTGCCCACCTTTGCACTAGCTGATGATTGCCATTGAGCATGGTGACCTTAAGCTCATGTGCCGCTGCTTCAGAGCATCCAACGCTATTGGTAATGTGTTTCTATGACGACTGAACAAAAATCTGTTTCAGCAATGGGTTTCTGTTGCTCAGAATATGCAGTGCTTAGTTTCTACCAAAAGTGCTCCAGGGAAGAAGATTTCTCATTATGAACACAGTCAATCTGCCATTAATCACATGTGCAACACTGTACAGGGAGCATCACATTGCTTAAGGGAACTGCAACCTTCTGAGATCAGGGACACAGTCCGAACCGCGAGGCCACCACTGCCCCAAAAATACTGTGAATCAGCCACAGGGTCAGGGGCGCCAACGGCTAGTTATAGTGTGTGGGGAGTGAAGTGAATTCCTGATTTACTCAGGTTTGTTTGGAGGAGAGTTTAGCGTTGTCTTGGCTTCAAATACCCCAGATCTCAGTGGGTCGTAATTGATGAACTAGTCCAATCCGTAGAGACCCCATCTTTCAGCTTACAAGCCTTAAAGGATCTGCTACTAAAACCCCAGTGCCAGATTTCACAGCGCACATTCAGATGCGGAATCAACCGGAGCAGTGTTGAAAGCACAATTTTGAACAGGTGATTGTAATGCTTATTTATTTATTTACTTATCACATATTCCACTGTAATTCTGCTATGTTCAGAGTTGAAGTGGCTTTATTTACTAGGTCCCATTGAGATTTGAAGATAGGCAGCAAATAGTACAAAATAGTTTAAAATTTCACAGTTAAGATACAAAAGAAAAATAAAATGTACAGACAAACTATGCAAAAAATAAGCAAGTAATGGAATTTGCCTCAACTTTCAGTCTGATTTTAAATCCACTTAAAGGAATCAGTTTGTCTATTTTCCAATTTTTCTGCAGTATGTTCCATGTATAAGGTGCAGAGTGAACAAAGGCCCTTTTACCCATTCCCGTTCTGGCGTATGGAACAGAAAGCAGTAAATAATCTTGTGAGCGAGAGAGGTGAGTATCAGAGTTTCTCTGTACAATTAGGGAGGTGATATAGTTTGGTAGTCGTCCTAAAATTGCCTTATGACAAGACCTTCGAGTGGCCAAAGGATGCCAACCCACCCGATTATATAACTCACAATGATGTGTCAAAGCTTTACAGTTAGTAATAAACCTCAGAGAAGAATGCTAAGCAGTATCAATCATCACGTTATGGCTGATCCGTGAACGGTTGGTCAGGTTAAACAAAAAGTGCTAGAATCAGTGTAAAAATGATCTCCCTCTGTCACTTAAGCACCTGTTTCTGCCATCAAAACATCCTGACTCTTTCAGACTTCAACATGTAGCATCTGTGTGGCTTTAATGTAATGCATGTTGCTCCTGATCTGTTGTAGCGATGTCTGTGGCGGAGGGATGGAGGGATGTGAGGATGAAAGTGCAGTGAGGTACAGTGGAGTTTGTTTTGCCTCTGCTGTGTGTCAGAAAGGTCTTCCAATAGGTAGGTGTGAATGGACTCCCCATAGAGAGGGATAATTGCACTCACCAGCATTCACCGCCTTTTACGCTTTGTGCGTGCGTGTGTGTGTGTGTGTGTGTGTGTGTGTGTGATGTCATAGGTCTTTCTGTGAATATGAGTTGAAGAGAAAAAGAAGGGAAAATGCGAAAAGAGGTTTACTGTGGACACCAGCACAGTTACCCACTGGTCTAAAATAAAACAGTGGGGTTTTCTGATACATCAAAGTGACTATGTGTCATTGTGAACACACTCAAAGTGCACAATGTAATGTCACCTCTTCAGACGTGCAGCAGCCCGGGAGCAGTGTAATGGTATCTCAGTGGGGCCTGAGCTGGGACTTGAACCTGAGGCCAAGGCCCTGATCACTAGGCCACCACTGCCCTCCAATCTCACATCAGCATTCTTTTTTAATTTATTCCGTATTAACTGAGACATATAATGCATGGACAGGTTAGGGTTATGTAAGATTGAGCATGTAGCCCTGAACAGTTAATCTTGCACATGTCTGTCTTGTTGCAATAACCTAAAGAACGTAAACTTGGTTCAATCTTTTGCACTCGTCACTTTAAAATATCTTATGTCCCGTGTTGTCCCTTTGTGTGGTGTACAAACCTTTAGGTTTATAGGTATTTTTAAACTATATGTGTAGGTAGTGCTTATATCTGTGTATTTAAGTGTATTCTATCTTTAAATATTTGTACTTATTTTATATATTTCACTTTATTACATATGCAGCATGTGTGAAACAGTATTCAATACACCTGTGTACTGTGTACTGTGTATACTGTCATATTGACAACAAACCTCTCTTGAATCTTAAATCTTGAACCACAGAAATGCTGTAATGCAATTAGATGTGCAGGATGTAACAATTTAAAATATTTAGAATATTCTTTATAGGGCACATACAATCTTTATTTCCGTTAAATGTGGATGGAGTACCTAAGGATACCTGTGTAATACCGCGTTCTGTAAAAGGTGCTGACTGCTGTAATTCGTTATGGAGAGCCCAGCATGTCACCACAGGGAGAACCATGACATTATCTTGTCACCATGCTTTCTGGTCAGCTAAGCTCATAGCTGCACTAGGTCACATATTCCACTGTAATTCTGCTATGTTCAGAGTTGAAGTGGCTGTTTCTAATCCAGAGCTCCTTCTGGACTGCTGGAAATGTGACTTCTCATGAAGCTTCTTGAGTGAGCAAAGTTGAATCAAGGCGAAGAGGAGGACTAAAGTCATGGGAAAGGAAACAAAAAAACTATTATTAAAAGAACATTTATGCATGTATAGGTACGGCATTGTATCTTTTATGGATTTTTCCATATAGGAGATACCATAAAAGCCAACCAGTGGCAAACCTGAAACAGTCCTCCCTTCAAGAACCTTATAAAATATATCTATCTAATATAAAATCAGCAAAAAGCATCAGCTGCACTGAGGCTTGCTGTATGCTTCTACATTAATCTGCTGTTTATACTGGCTGTACTAACAGCAATGTCTATACCAGGCGTGCTCAATACGTTGATCTCGAGCTACCGGTCGATCGCGAAGGCATCGCTAGTCGATCGCGAGGCCCTGCCTATCAAACGCGCACGTGAGACCACAGAGTAAACACAAGTGAACCACGAGCCACAGTAAACACTGCAGTACAGATGGAGCCAATCATCCATCACCACTGTGGAGTTTGGAGTTGATTGACATACAGAACAGCCAATCCAGCATCATCGTTTGTAACAAGAGTCACCGCACATGCTCAGTCAACCGCGCGCTATCGCAAAACTCCAGACAAGCAGTCACCTAGTTAGCGGCTAACGGTTTATTTACTTCTAAAAAAAGGATGTAAAAACGAGTGGAGGAGCTGAACCAAGTAAGAAACCAAAATCAGACTGTTCATTAAAAAGTACAACACTGACTA
>JBBIGC010000002.1:4239329-4260638 GCA_037576955.1 Lepidarchus adonis
TCAATTATCCATGTTAACACTAGTCCATCTAAATCCTCGCTCACTTTCTCAGCTCCTCCACCAGGCAATCGTTTGCTCCTGGCACCTTTTTCTGCCGTCGTTCTCTGATCCGTTTTGGATCCACCCCAAAATGTCATGCAGCTTCTTTGCGTGAATTTTTTTTTTGCGTATGCTACCACACGGAGCTTGAATGCTAAATCAAACGAATGTTTCCTTTCCGTCGCTCAAACAGCTTCCCTTTGTGAGACTAGATGAGGTGTGTTTCTCACGGAGACGGAAAACGCTTGGGGCAGCGCCGGGAAAAGGGGGCGGAGCTAAAGTTTGTTTTGGTGTACGGAAAGCGCAGTGGGTCTTTTCAAGTTGTCGTTTACAAGAGAACGCGTTTGTCACAGACCGGCTACTATTGGAGACCAGCGTTTATTTCTATTTTTATCTTTCGTCCTGGCGTTTAATGGAAACGGGCAACTAAGAGAGACAGGCTATTATTAGAAGATATATGGTAAACACATATTTTGAATTTGATGGCTGCAACATACTCAACAGAATTTGGGACAAAGAATGAAAACGCACTGAATATTCAAGTAAACCCAGTTTGGAAGGTATTTAGGTATTTCAGCATCTGTAATACATTATATGAAAAGATTCAGAGATTTCTGAGACATTTTATTGCAAAGGTCTGAAACCACAGTTGAATGCATGTGATCTTCAAGCCCTCAGGCAACACTGACTAAGAAACCGCCATACAATCTGACTGCAGGAGTTCTTCAAAAAACTAATATCTTAACACAGTTTGTCACTGCATCAAGAAATGTAACTTGAATCTGTATTATGCAAGGAAGAAGCCATACATCAGCTCTGTCCAGTAACATCATCTCTGGGCCCAAGCTCATCTCAGATGGGCAGAAAGACTGGAACTGTGTGGTGTGGTCAAATGAGTCCACAATTCAGCTTGTTTTTTTCTCAGTGCAAGATGAAAATGACCATCCAGATCAGGGCAGCATCTCTTCCTGGGACATCCATGCTTATTTTAGCAGGACAATGCCAGAACACATTCTGGGTTACAACAGCATGGCTTAAAAAACACAGAGTATGTGTGCTATGCTGCCAGTTAAGATCTAGCTCCTATTGAAACTGTTTGGCGTATCATGAAAAGGAGGTTCAAACAACAGATTACAAGCAAAAAATGTCTAAATGTATAATTGTGAAAAGTACTATAACTAGTATTCTCAGTTCCAAGATTTTCAAGTGTTATTTAATAGAAAGGTAACACAAGATGAACACTTCCCTGTCCCTATTTTTGTAGTGTTGTAACTAAACTATTAATTTTTTTTTCTATGTACTTTTGTCTATTAAATAAAGGTTAATGTGAATTAACATAGCACAGTTACTTAAATCTACAGTCTCTCACAAAAGTGTATAAACCCCTCATATTTTTGCAAATATTTTATTATATCTTTTAATGGGACACCACTGAAGATATGACACTTTGATACAATGTAAAGAAGTCAGTGTATAATCAGCTTGTATAATAGTGTAAATATGCTGTCCCCTCAAAATAACGCAACGCATTAATGTCTACAACACTGACAACAAAAGTTAGTGCACCCCTAAGTGAAAATGTCCAAATTGTGCTCAAAGTGTCAATATTTTGTGTGGCCACCATTATTTTCCAACACTGCCTTAACTATGTTAGGCATGGAGTTCACTAGAGCTTTACAGGTTACCAGTGAAATCCTCTTCCACTCCTCCATGACGACATCACAGAGTAGCTTCTGTCTGAGGATGACCCACAGATACTCAATAAGGTCCTGCACCTTTACCCTCAGTTTCTTTAGCAAGGGAGTGATCGCCTTGGAGGTGTTATGGGTTGTTATGTTGGAATACTGCCCTGAAGCCCAGTTTGTGAAGGGGGGGGATCATGCTCTGCTTCAGTGTGTCACAGTACATGTTGGTATTCATGGTTCCCTCAGTGAGCTGTAGATTCCCAGTGCCAGCAGCACTCATGCAGCCCCAAACCATGACACTCCCACCACCATGTTTGACTGTAGGCAAGACACACTTATCTTTGTACACCTCACCTCATTTCCTCCACACGCTCGACACCATCTGAACCAAATAATTTCATCTTGGACTCATCTTCATGTGCACTCAACTTCTGTGGTCGACCATGGTGAGACCTGTTATGTTGGTACCTGTCCTGTTAAACCGCTGTATGGTCTTAGCCACTGTGCTGCAGTTCAGTTTTAGGGTGTTGGCATCTTCTTATAGCCCAGGCCATCTTTATGTAGAGCAACATTTTTTCAGATCCCCAGAGAGTTCTTTGTCCCGAGGTGCCATGTTGAACTTCCAGTGACCAGTATGAGAGAGTGTGAGAGTGATAGCACCAAATTTAATACACCTGCTCCCCATTCACACTTGAGACCTTGTAACAGTAATGAGTAATGATAAAAGGGCTAATTGGGCACAATTTGGACATTTTCACTTAGGGGTGCACTCACTTTTGTTGCCAGTGGTTTAGACATTAATAGCTGTGTTGAGTTATTTTGAGGGGACAACAAATGTACACTTTTATACAAGCTTTACACTGATTACTTTACATTGTATCAAAGTGTCAAATCTTCAGTGTTGTTCCATGAAAAGATGGAAATAATAATCAATAATAAATATGATTATTAAATTAAATACAAATAAACAAATTATTTATAAAAATGTGAGGGGTGCACTCACTTTTGTGCGATACTGTATATGAACTTTGTTTTATTGCATTCTGAAAAACATCACAACCTTTCTGGAAATGGGGTTTGTATCTCAAAATTAAACATCTTTCTGATGCTGTTGCTACTTTTTCCATTAAGTATGTGCTGATACCAATATGATCCCAGTGTTATTGTGCATCCAAATATTTGACTAGCAGTAGCAACCCTACAGTACTGTATTAAAAAGAGAACCTCCAAGCTTCGTTCATGCTCAGAAGAAAATCTTGGCTGGCACCACAACAACGTCTGGACGCCATAAGCAGCTCAACAGATTTATGAGGGAGGGTGTTGCATGATATTGTTCTCCAGCGTCATCATGCACAAGTTATTTATCATACTTTCTCAGAGGGTGGAGTGCAGTATGCTGAAAGAAAGTTGACATTTTCCCACAGGTCCCTGATTCAGCATGGACCATGTGGGCTTCTGTTAATCTGTGAGTCAAACACTAATTGAACCCATAGGGGTAAGCAAGCTATGATCATGTTTATCTATTGCAGTGTTTGGCAAATAATAGCATTAATGTGGACCACGCAGAAGCAATCAAATCTAATTCTGATAAACATTGCTGCCACACATAATCCTGCAAGTTGGTGTTAGCAAACTAAGGCAAGGAGTTAAAGTATTCTTTATTGAAAATATCACATTCTCCCTTCCATTCACAAGCCTTCATACATTCATCCATAGCCTTCATTTCACATTCAGTGCTGAGGCAGATGGCATAAGTGGCCTATTTTAAGGTTTTTCAGGCGGTTACTGGTGAATGGGAATGATCTCTATTTTAAACCAAGCCGGGACTTTGGTTATATATATATACATAAGAACCATAAAAGTTGCCTTTATTCATGTCAGCAACCATAATAGTGGCATGTCAAAAAATATTCTCCTTCAATTACTATTTTGACATCCACCACCTACTATCCACCACCATTGGGTCAACTATTCAGGTGTTGTTTAGTAGAGAGCCAGTGTTCTTGTGAATATATTTTGGCTTTGAAGCTTCATAGATTCTAAAAGAGAATCTGGAAAGAGTGGAGGATGTTCGTTTCCAAACCAAATACATGAAAAACAAAAAATATATATTACGACAGTGGTAGTTTTATGCACAGAGTTGTCAAATGTACATTATAAATGCCTGTTATGGCAGAATGCTTTAGAATAGGAAGCATAAGATTAAGTTTAATTCTTTTGACTGCGTCAATGGCGTTTACATAATCTTACTTTGTATTAGGGTTAGGGTTAGGGTTTGTATTAGAATATGTAAAATAATTACACAGTACTGTCACCTGTAAGGTGGGTGGGGGATATGACAAAAATACCATATCATGGTAGACGTGTTAGTAATTGTTGTAGCAGTTCAAAACCTGACTAAAGTGCGGGCATTCAATTTTACTAGCAACTTCTGGGATCAGTATGTGGACTGCACATGAAACCATGTGCTGTACAGAACTGAAACCGCTGTCGTGTAATTATCCACCTTTGAAGCGTCTGATGTTTGCTGCAAGAAAAAGGTCATTTGACAAACTGACAAACCTTTGACTTTTTAGCTTTAACTTTAAGCTCTTTAACAGTATAATATTTGCTTCATTATTCATTTCTCACTTCCTTTCTCCTTTTTTCTTCAGAGATTGGTGGGGAACATGGATTCAGACTCTGCTGTCCACCACAAACTCAGCCAGTCCATCAGAACCCGGTTCCTTCGATTTGTTCCACTCGAGTGGAACCCCAGTAGCAGAGCGGGGATGAGAGTGGAGGTCTACGGCTGTGCATATAGTAAGTAACTGATGAAAAATATACAACACGTCACGTACAATACATACTATATACTCATTGGCATTCATTTTTATCATGTACAGCTACCATATATAAGCACTGAATTAATATTATTGAGTGAAACATGTGCACTGGTGCATAATTTGTCAACCATTGATGAAAAGGGACCACCATAATACCAATTCCAACAAGACACTATTAGCACAATTTATCAGCAGTGGGGCTATGCCTTATACACTCATAGCAGCTACTATTCCTTGAACATGGTGGTCTCACTGGTGGTATATGATCTGCTCCTGGTGTTCCACTGATGAGGTTTATAATGGCTGAAACAGTTGGGTTAGTACCATCAATGACTGTTAAATTAGTCAATTCCATAATTATTGGCGCCTTTTGTTTAGTTGGGGGAACAGGTGATGAAAAATGCCTTTATTGTAGCTATAACACCATACCAGCCTTGCTAATGCACACTTTTGTACCTCAATTTGCTGAAAACCACACTCAGATTTACGCCTGCCATTAGGATGCACCTGGGTAATCTGATTACAAGTGGACAGATTACAAGTACAAGTGTGAATGCACCCAAAATACATAGAGGGCACATTGAGATCCAATTGCCCAGGCGGCATTTAGATGTGGTTGGGGTCACATCACATCTGGTCTTTGCTAATGGAAATAATGTGCATTTAGAGATGCATTCTAATGTCAGATGTGAACTGATATACTTTGGATCCACTTCTGATTGGATAATCAACAGAGTGGCATCCATGCTGGTTTGCTTTGGAGATTTGGTAGCATCTACTGTAGGCTACACTCCTGCCTTGCCTCTGTTTGTCTGTTTTCCTTTTTCATCAAAAGGTAAGCCTGAATGCACAAGGCTATACATTCTGTTCTGCAATATTGCAACAGTTCTCATCATTCTTTCCAGGAAGAGCTGATGTCAGGTCTCATATAAGGAATATGTTACTATTACTACTATTTTCTATGGTATGACTCCCAATATTTTACTCGTTGGTTGTATTATTGACTCAAGATATTCAGGAAGCCTTCACACTGAAGCTGTGATCCAAAAATCAGCATGCAGCACAACACACACAGTCACTTGTCTAATAGTAAGATATGGTATCCATCACAAATAGGCCTATTGTTATTTATGGTGGTAAATCACTGTAGTTCTACAAGGAAGACATGCTGATGTGCATTCCTGCATCCTAAACATAACAAAAGGCAAGCATAGGCAGTAGTATGCATGCTCAGAGTGAATATATGAGGGCTTTTAAGGGGAATTAGGCAGACAGGAAGGTCTAAGAAATACAGTAGGCATTGCAGGCATCTCCACGTTGTAATATAGAGCGATGTGACAATGCAGCGAGACACTGGGGGAACAATAAGGCTTCATACTGGATATATTGACAAGACTTTACAAAGATTATTGTGAATATACAGTCCAGAGTAACAGGGATTGTGGAAGAGAGGTGAAGAACAGAGTGCTGGGTGGAGTGGGTGTAGATATGTTGGGCTATGTTATACGAGTTGGAGACGGCGACACTGACAGACAGAAAGACAGACAGCAGAGCTGGAGCTGCAGAGTTAAAGATGCTGAGGTTTGTGTTGAGAGTGGTGAGTATATTAGAGGAACAGCTCAGGTTGGACGTGAGCTTGTGTTGGTTTGGACGTGTGCGGAGGAGCGAGCTGAGTATATTAGGAGCAGGATGTTGAGGATGGAGCTGCCAGCAGGAGGAGAAGAGGAAGGCCACAGAAGAGGGTTATGGATGTGGCGAGAGAAGACATGCAGGCGGTGGGTGTGAGGCAGGAAGATGCCGAGGACAAGAAGAAATGGAAACAGAGGATCTGCTGTGGTGACCCCTACCCTGAGCAGCCGAAAGAAGAATAAGATGTATACAGTGAAGACTTGATGAGTCCAGAATGAGAGATGGTGACTCATACAATGCTTTAAAATAATAACAAAAAATGATATTCAAGAACATAGCTAACCACTTTTCAATCTCTGACTTTTTGTAGGTTTGTAGACCCACAAGCGAAGCAGACAGACAGACAGATATGCTAAATCCTCCTCTAATCACTTAAGATCACTAAATTTCGCTGACCCAGCACTACCCTGGTGGCTGATGTGTCCAGAGATTGTGCAGTCTGCCTCTGTCAGGCTGGCGCTAAATAAATAAAGGGGTGTCTCTAATGATACCATTGCATGCATAGCCAAGCAGCACTAAATGGATCAGTCGGTGAATTACTGCACTGTAAAAGACATTTATAATTATCCCTTAGTGAGTGCTTCCATTATTCCGCATGGCTCCGTGCCATGATCCCCCTATTAAACTTGGATGAATGTGTGCTTTGCTGATAAATGCTGCATGAGGATCGCTTCTTTTCAGCTCTCCCCTTTATAATGCAACTTCACAATGCAAGGGTCACTTAAAAAGCACATGTAGCAAACTCTTATGTCAGTGCATTTGATTTACTGCAATGTCTTACCTATGTCTAACGATTTTTATTATCTTTATATGAGATAGAATGAAATTCGTTTGGTAGCTCTCAGGCACCAGCAACAGAATAAAGTGTAACATATGCATAGCAGATAGAAAAATAGACATAAAGGTAGATGAGGTGAAGTACAAAATGAAATAAGTTTAACGTTTTAAAGTATTGAGGTATATGGTGTGAGGTACTCTAATTTCCATAGGTAATTTATCATGAAATTAATGCTGATTGGTGTATGTGCACTAATGCTGATGTAGAGGCTGGTACTGCGTGTACCTGCATTAGTTTTAAATGCTATAATGTTACAGAGAAAGTCAGTTCAGCTCTGTTGATTTAGATATGATGACAGTACCACTGTGCACCCCTACTTTCTGTTTCTGTGTTGGGGATAACAGATACTGTACTTTTTGTTGATGGTCATTGCACAAAATGTAAAATTTGTACTAGAAACAAATATAATTGACAAATAAGACCCCCCACCCCCAACTCCCCCAACGCTTCAAGTACTATGAGCACAGTTCCCAGCACTTTTCAAACCAAACTGACACCTACATACTTACATGCCTTGCGTAGAGAAGATTAGCTGTAATTTGACATATCCATTATTCAGCAATCCAACATGATGGATTTACAACACTGGCGTCTTCTGTTAATGGCAAAAAATGCATTTCTAGGATCAGCAAATCAGTGTGACAGGACTGACCCCAAGTTGCACTCATACTGCGTGAATGTCCCTGTCCACGATGCCATGTCTATTTCACACCCTGCTCGACGGTTCCCTCAATTGGCTTAAACGAGACAGTGTGCTGTTAGCAGAAATAGACAGCCTGCCCACTTCTTGGCATCGTATAACATGTTTTGGCATGAATCTATCTTCGCTACACTGCATTTTACTTGCAGAAATATGCAATATCCAGAGACCATACAGATCCTTACAATTTTCTTCTGCCTTGCACTCTCTACCTCATCTTTGTGCCCCTCTAATGAGTAACATTAAGCAGTAATGAGCTGAAAAATCTTCCAGATCAAGAGAATTCCGCAAAATAACAGCGTAAACAAGCTTGAAAAATAATGGCCACCTCTTCTTCCTCTCTTGTGTGTTTCCTTTCTATTTCTGTGGGTTTTTTTGTTATGCATGTGTGGATTATAGATGACATTCTGCAGCAGTGCACTGCCATAAGTCCTCAAAAGCTTCTGGCACTAGCATCCTCATGTCTTTGATAGGCCATAATGTAAGCAGTGTTTGAACAACTTTCTCCTGAACATGTCAGTTTTTCCTCAGCTCAAAAGTTGATTCTGAGGCAAAGATGCTTGCAAAAATCTCCTCTCTCGTCTCTCGCGTTTCATTCGAAAGACAGGTGCATGTTGGAGATTGCATTAAATATTCCGACAGCCTTACCTAGCTCACAAAGACCAAAAGTTAGGGAACATGTGCATTATGGCTTAAGGAACAGTTTATATGCAGTTTATTTTGGGGCAAAATACAAGAAACTCCTGGGCAGATACTTTCTAACCCAATGTATATTGATATGTATCCTAATCTCTTTGCGTTCAAAATTATAGAAGTTAGCGCATATGCTAATGTGTTCATTTACTAAAGTAGTCAGTCTTCAGGATTTAGAGTACTGAATATCAATGTAATATATAATAAATACCCATTATTTATTCATTACATTGATATTCAGTAATCTATTTAGTATTCATAAGCTGATAAAATGCAAAAAAGTGTGTTCTTACTGATCAATAATGTATTTCATAAATATAAACACATTTATAATTTGATGTCTGCAACTTGCTCAAAAAAAAGTTGGGATAGAGTGTTTACCACTGTGTTAATGTCACTTTATTTTTTAAATTACACTGTTCTTACACACATTTTAGGGGGAGGGGGGGTCTGAGAAAACTCCTGCAGTTCTACAAGTGGAATGTTTAGTGTTTAATGTTTAGATTATTACTTTATAAATGTATGCAACTCAATTGTCTGTGGTAGCCATTGTCTGATTCTCCTCCTCATAAAGTTCCATACCTTTTTTAATAGGAAACAAATCTGGACTACTCTGGAAAAGATGGAAAAGCTACCCTGATGGCAGAATATGTCTCTAAACTCCCAAAATACGCCTTTGCATCCCTCACCACTGCCATGGGCATTGATGTACTATAAGTGATTTTGCACTTTTCATTTATAAAAATCTGGAAGGTCAATTTCATCTTTGACACAGAGAGTCAAGGCAAGAAAAACAAGCTGAAACAAACTGAAAATAACTGATCTGACCACATCACAAGTTTCCACTGCCTTTCGGTCCATCTGAGATGAGGGGTCCAGAGACTTCAGTAGTGTTTCTGTGTAGAATGGGAGGTTGTTTAGTTCTTTTTGAGCAACAGAATTTCAGAATTTCAATTTATTGTTGCACCGGTAGTTTGTGGTAAGTGACAGTGGACCGAAGACCTTGTGGCTGTATATTTATCACAGTAGCATGAAGGATTTATTATGCACTGCCTTCTGAGGGCTTGATGGTTTCTAGTCTTGTTCTACAAGGACCGAGATTCCTCTAGATTCCCAGAATCTTTCCCAAACATACGTAATATACTGTAGATTATGAACAACCTCAATTCTTTGTAATCTTGCATTGAGAAACATTCCTTTTGAACTGAATGGCTACTCTCATGAAGTGGTGAGTCACTACCCATCTTTACTTGCAAAGTAATTCTTCTTTTATTCCCAGTCATGTTCTCCTCACCTGTTACCTATTCACCTGCTTATTGTGCAATGTTTCAAAACAGTGTAATTAGAATTTACTATGAACCGTTCACCCTTATTTTGCTCTGTCTGAACCTTTTTTGAGTTTGTTGCAGGTGTCAAATTCTAAATTTGTTTGTATTTGCAAAATATAATTAAATTGACCCATGAAAATCTTTTCTTTGGACTTTTATCAGTTAAATAATATTTCAAGAGAGTTAACAAATCACACATTCTTGTTTTAATGCATTTTATGAAAAATCACAACCATTCAGAAAATGTGATTTATTATAATAATTGTAAATATGGCCTGTACATGTTGATGAACTGATTAGGAATTGCCTCGTCAATATTGTACATTGCAGACTTTAATTATTTTAAATGTTATCTCATCTGAAATATCATTTCTTGTTATTTCTCCAAAATGAAAAGATTTTTTTTAATAAAAATATAAAAAAATTGTTCTCCATGCACAACGTCAGTGGTGTCACCCAAAATATCCACAGTTTGACATGAGCCTCTCTCTCTCTCTCTCTCTCTCTCTCTCTCTCTATGGCATTGCAGTTAACTGAATCTGAATTTATATTCATTATTACCAATGTCTTTTCGATGTGTTAAATGCCAAATTAAAGGGAACATGATACATTCTGTCTTGTAATATTTAACTTTTAATATTCCTTCATCAGAGAAATTATTATTATTTTTATTTTTTTATTTAAGCCTGGGACAAGATATCGTTTTAGTGTCTGATCTTTAGAACAGTGCTCTCAATGGAGGATAATGAAAAAATAAATCACCCTGGTGAGAGGGGAAAAAATATCTATGAAGAAAGGAAAATCTCCATTTCCATTTCCATGTAAAATGTCGTGTTGTGTACCAGAGGAACTGTGTTTTATTTTCACTCTCATGCTGTGATTAGAAGGAATGCAGAGCTTGAGAAAGAACTTGCATTTCATTATATTTGGTAACAATGTATCTATAGCCACAGACCCTCTTTTCACTTTTTCTCTTTACCAAGAATCGTACGTGGCGGACTTTGACGGCCGAAGTTCTCTGCTCTACCGGTTCAATCAAAAGTCCATGAGCACAGTGAAGGACGTCATATCTCTGCGTTTTAAGAGTCGACAGGCAGAAGGTGTCTTGCTGCATGGGGAGGGCCAGCGAGGTGACTATGTCACTCTTGAGCTACACCGAGGAAGACTGGCTTTGCATCTGAATCTTGGTGAGTCCTGGTTTGACTGTATTTAACTGTGCATTACATACTGTAACTTCTGGTAGAAACAAGGTTAATATGCATAGTGAGTTGGGTGTAGAAAGGGTAGTGGTCTATTTTTCAGGGTTTGAGCTCAGCCCTTTAGTTTGGGTAAAGGGTCAGGGTAAACCAAAAAATATTCTTTAATTAAAAGTCAGTATTTTAGTGCTGAAAAATAATCTTTATTTTTCTTAAGACTTTGTATATTGTCCTGTGACTACTAGGTGTGTAACAATTAATGGATTGGTATCAATGCATCAACCAAAATAGTGTATGATCCGATATAACATTATTGTCATTATTATTTTTAATTTTTTAATTGTTTTTTGTTTTTTTGTTGTTTTATGTGTGTTTTTTCATTGTAAAGCGACCTTGGGTTTATGAAAGGCGCTATATAAATATAACTTATTATTATTATTATAACAACGTATCAATGTTAATTTTATACATTTTACTTAATTTGACTTTTTTACTGAGAAGCTGCTATTGCTTATGAATTCATAGATATATTTGACTTTTAACAATAAAATGTTGAGATTATAATATGATTTCATGAAAATGGAGCAGATTGTGTAAAAGTTCATATTTCATATTGAACCATATCGCTAAAAATGTTATAGTATTGAAAATGATCATCTCATTGGCTAAAATAATTGATGTAGAATAAAATAGGAAAATGTAAAAAAAGGGAAACCATCAAAGAGTTGCTGATATCATTCCTCTGTGCTTTTCATAGTATTAACCATGTTCTTAATGAAAAATTCCATGAACAGTAATCTCTTTCTCTGGCCTTTTCTTAGATGACACCAGGGTTAGGTCCAGCAGTGGCCGTATGGTGGTCACACTGGGCAGTCTTCTAGATGACCAGCATTGGCATTCAGTGCTCATTGAGCGTTTTAACAAGCAGGTCAACTTCACCTTGGACAGACATACGCAGCACTTCAGGGCCAAAGGTGATGGAGACTCTCTGGAGGTTGACTATGAGGTAGATTTTTTACATTTTATTCCTTTTATTCCACTGTAAAAGTTAACCTGTCATATCATTTTATATTGGATTTAGACTCTGGACACAAGTTTACCAGACATGTAGAGAACGTTAATTAATCTTAATCCACAGAAAAGAGAAAAGCTGCCATGTTCAGAATTCATGCAGTGGTATGCTCCTCGACAAACAGAACCCCTTTATCTTTTTCACTTTAGAGATAAGACCCTAATTTGATGTTGGAACTGCAGGATGAACACTAGAGAATTGTTCACACCCTCATGGAAAGTAAAAAACGAAGTCGTTTTAGACGTTTTAGATATTTTTTTAAACTTGATATGTGCTCCTCAGCTCAGCTTTGGTGGGATCCCTCTCCCCGGAAAGCCAGGGACCTTTCTCAGAAGGAACTTTCAAGGCTGTGTGGAGAACCTCTACTACAACGGAGTAAACATCATCGATCTTGCTAAGAGACGCAAGCCCCAGATATACAGTGTGGTAAGGCCATTCAGTATGATAAATTATATTCTGTCTTATAATTAGCAAAATGTTTACATTTGTGGATGCATGGTTTGAAACGGGTATATACAGTATATCTCCAATCAGCCAAAACATTACAACCACTCACAGATGACGTCAATAACACTGATAATCTCATTATGTGATTACGCTGGTACCGGTCAAAGGGTGAACATTCAGTTCTGAAAGTTATAAGCAAGACAAATAGACAAGGACAAGGAACTGGGTGACTTTAACACAGGCCAAATTGCGAAGCCTAGACGACTGGTTCAGAGAATCTCCAAAACAGGAGGGGTTAATGGGGGGAGCAGTGTGGGAGGACCTTGCTCAAGGACACCTCAGAGGTGCCTGGGCCAGGACCTGGGACCCCCCAGTAACAAGGACGAGGCCATACGTATATATGAGAATCATATTGACTATCTAGTTATCTCAATACAACGGCCCATGTTGGGAGATGT
Organism: Lepidarchus adonis; assembly: GCA_037576955.1. Lineage (NCBI taxonomy): Eukaryota > Metazoa > Chordata > Actinopteri > Characiformes > Lepidarchidae > Lepidarchus > Lepidarchus adonis. Next base: position 4,252,300 of record JBBIGC010000002.1, read on the forward strand.
ATTAGGCAGCAAGCGAACAGCAGCTTCTTGAAATTGATTTGCTGGAAGCATGAAAAATGGCCGATGGTGAGGATCCAAGCCACTTTGACAAGGGTCTTATTGTGATGGCTAGAGCATCTCCAAATCAGCAGCTCTTGTGGAGAGTTCCAGGTGTGAACTCATTAGTACCTAGCAAAAGTCATCGAAGGACGGACAACTGGTGAATCGGTGACAAGGTCATGAGTACCCAAGGTTCCCTGATGTTCATGTGGAGTGACCTGGTCTGATCCCACAAGTGCTCCTGTAATGCAAAAAGTGGATGATGGCTATCATAGAAAAGTGCTAGGGCTGTTCGGCTGCATGAGCAAGACCTACACCTAATATTAGGCCGGTGGTCATAATGTTATGGCCGAATGGTGACTCTATGTCCTCATTTACAAAATTAATTTTATATATACAGCTACAGAAAAACACAAAAGCATATATATATATTTCACAGACAAAAGAAAGAGCTGAGAACAGTGATGCAAACAGTTATGTAAGCATTTTAAATTCATTTTCAATCCAAAGGTTTATACTATAGATCAATCTAAAATGACCATGACATTTCTAAATGGCACAATAATTGCTGTAAACATTTCCAATATCATATGCAAATATTCTACATCATTTTGCAATCGTCCATTGGCAGTTGAATGATAGGTGAATGTAGTATTCATAGTAGCATGAGATCCCCAGTTTTATTGATATAGGACTGGCATTGGGAGTCAACCATAAAGTCTTCTTTGTTTGGTAGGAAGATGAAAGGCTAAGCAATAGTGACTACACAAATGTCAGTTATTGATTATTGATAAATGTAGTTTTAGCTTAACTATTCTAATATATTAATAATGCCATTAATGACAATAATAATGTCAGCTGTCAGGCCTAGGCTAAGAAATATTAATTTTAGCCATTAACTTAGGTGTTACTTCTCCAGTGGACCCAACAGTTCAATCTGGGTTTTTTTTAGCTAAACTGTGTCCATTTTTCACCTTTTGTTGGCGATTTTGTCTTTTTCAGACAATGCTTTTCCTCTGCTGGTGCAGATTTAAGACTGTGTAGCTGTACTGCACTGAACAATAGCTGCTTTTTGCTGGAAAGATACATCCTCTATGATCAAAATCATATTCTTCTGCCCATCACTGCATCTCCACAGAGTGTCCAACTGTCCCTCTAGCTTTGAAACCAAAATAACAAGACAGCGAGTAATTTTTGGACAGGGACAGCGATTGAGAGAGGAAGGCCGTCAGACTGGCAGAGCATGTGAGGGAGCGGGTCCTCTGAGGCTGTAGTTCACTGATCTGGTGTCTGCACGGCCCTGTGGCATTGGGATCAATGAGGTGTTCACCTCGCACTGCAGTAACCTTTTCACGGCTACATGAGCTTCTGTCCTACGGATGTGCTCTCCGTGCTCCTGCTGGTCTCAGTGGAGCTGCGCCTGTGACATTTATCCAAGCTACCGGCTCCCCTCTGCGGCTTCAGCCCGTCTGGCTCAGTCCCCTGAATTTGCTTTTATTACCCCCCATTCCTTTGCACTTATGAACGTATCTCATAGTTTTCTGTATTTTCCTTGGTGCATTTCCTGCCTGTTTTGTACCTGTGTGTTTGACTGGGTTTGCAGTATTAGAGCTGCACTGATGTTACGATTAATCATTGAATTGAGATTATGTATGTTCAGTGATTGATCATCTGCACTGATATATTGGCATGTTCATTGGCAAGTCTTTGACTGTCAGTATGAGGAATATAACAATTAGAGTCTTGATATTACAATCAATCACTGAACCACAAAAAAAAAAAAAAAAAAATTTTGCTTCATGAATGTATATTTAATGATCTGTGTGTTCATAGTCGATGTGGATGAGTCATCGGCTTTATGTCTATAGATGGCAGTAACAATGAAATCCACTAAATCCTTTAATGCATTCTCTTAGGGATGCACAAGGATATGGGGATTATATTGGTATAGCAGTTATTTTCTAGGAAAAATCATCGATCTTGCTAAGAGACGCAAGCCCCAGATATACAGTGTGTTAAGGCCATTCTGGGACCATTCAAGGATATGGGGATTATATTGGTATAGCAGTTATTTTCTAGGAAAAATAATATTCACATGGGCAGATATGTATGTGACAAATATCGGGCTACAACTCCAGTATCCGTGCAACCCTAATCTTTTTAATGCTACTTTTTCATTATTCTATTGCTATGTATTACTATTGTAACTGCAGTGTCAAAGAGTCAACGCTAGGGATGCACAATGATGCCAGAACGTCATCAGTGTCATAATTAATATTGTCACCATACAGATGTTTTGATTTAACCGAAATGTCAAACCTCTATTGGATGACGGGTTTCTCTCTCTCTGGATGAGCAGAATGTTTAAGTGAAGCTGAAATTTTACCTCATTTTAAGCTTCTAAAAATAATTGTTATATGCCACTTACTTTTTTTAATTTTCTAAAGTAGACATTGTCCCGGATGTTGTCCCAGTTTCTCCCAGTCTCTGTATTTTTGGTATCGGCATCGGTACTGACATCAGCAGATATGTATATAAAAAATATCTGATATCAGCAGTGGCAAATCCCAAATCCCACACCACTTATCACCTAATACTGTATATCATGCCAGAGGGAACCCTCCTATTACGCTGTGTTACAGGTCAAATTGACCTGCATATTTTAAATACAAATCATAAAAAGACAAAACAACTTAATTTTAGTCACTTATTGTGGCCAGTCCATCTTTCCTAAACAAGTCCATGGCCAGAAATGAGGAAAGGTCAAGAAATGTCCAGCAAAAAGTGAAGGTAATGTAATCTTTTATGGAATTCAAAAGAGGTGATGGGTAAAATTGACGCACAACAGAATAGGAGGGTTAAGAGGGCAGGTATAGAAGGGGGCAGCTGTGATCTAATTGTTAGAGATTAGGGTTTTTAACTGGTCATGGGTTCGATTCATGGAACCAGTCAGCTCTCTGAAGTTCTTGAGCCAGGTACCTAACCCCTGCTGCTCCCTGGGAGCCTCTACAGTGGCTGCCCACTGCTCCAGGGGTGTGAGTTCACTGCTGCGAATGGGCAAATTGCAGTGAGTAAATGTATCCATGCGGGACGATAAAGGATTAAAAATTAAATGACCACCACTGGGATTACAACCAATAAACACTGTGATCCAGTTGCAATACCATGATGCATTGTGCTTTAGATATGATGCTGACATGCGTCAAACAGACAAACAGAACCCTCCTTTAAGTTATAGATGGGTGTATCAATTAGGGAATAATTTGGCAATAATAATGGCAATATCAAGCTGTAATAATAATGCAGCTGTGCTACTGGATACTGGAGCATGTTTTCAATCTTACAGTCACTTCCGGGGAAAGTTTCATTGTACTGTTCACTTCAATTCAGTTTTACTTTCTGACAGCTGTGCACGATCTGCCACAGCAAACAGTCTGGCAGACTGTTTACATCTGGATCCCAGTGCCCTTTTGACATTCCCTCATCGGCATGTGAACTGACATGTGGCTTGGCTCATTCTCCCCTCTCCCAGGGCAACGTGACCTTTTCCTGCTCTGAGCCGCAGCTGGTGGCCGCCACCTTCCCGAGCTCCAGCAGCAGCTTCCTGTCTGTGCCGGCCCCACCACCCACTCTGGAGGGCCTCTCCGTGCGGCTGCAGTTCCGAACCTGGAACCCAGACGGCCTGCTGCTGTCCAGCCGACTGGCCTCGGATCAGGAGCCCTGCTATCTGCTCCTGCAGATTAGCAGTGGTCGCCTTCGCCTCACCCACCACACCTCTGACCTCAAGACGTCAGAAGTGTCCACTGGTAAGCTATTAATGTGTTAATAATAATCAGAGTTCTTTTGAAGTTACAAAGCTAGTTTTGTGTTATGTTGTATGGGATTTCGTCCCGATTTCTAGGAGAACGTTTGAATGAGCGTTGTGGTTGTACTTGTACCGTCCATAAGTTGTTTTTGGTCTGGAACTGTATCCTACTGCTGACATGGACTTTCCAGATGCTGCACAAGTTCAAATGTAGACTATTTAGTAGTAAATGACCTAAGAACTGTGTAAAAAACAGTGATTTTCTTCCTAAAAGGCCTCCTTTATCATTGCAATGGCAGCTGTATGCAGTCTAATTGAAAACACCTCTCAGTTTCGCCAGTTGTACAGGGATCAGCAGTATAAATGCTTTTTTTAATTTCAGGCAAGCAAGCTACACAAGGCATGACACTCTCCCTCTTCTTAAGACAGCTCAGATTGACTCAGCGGCACATTCGGTGCTATACGGAAAAAATCACAACTCGTTTTGTGTGACTCGTGGCTTATCTCGCGACTCACAAAGCGTGGCAATGTCACGTTTCGCTCTGTTTCTTCCTTAGACAAATGTGTGAATTGTATGGTGGCGGCAACCCACCCAAACAGGATTAGCCCATTGCATATGCTCAGACAGACAGACAGCTGCACTTTCCACAACATGCTGTTCAATGACAATCTTCAGAAGCAGCTGGATAAGAAAGGCACTCTCCAGCTGTTGACTTTCTGGGGAATCGTTCTGGACCTCGTTGGTTTTTCTGGCGCAACTGCACCCCCTGTTTTTTAGGTTTTTTTCCCAATGTCATGTGAGTTTTTGATCAAAATATGGAGCCCTGTAATTATGGTCAATGGGAGATGGTGAGACTAATTCTGCTAAGACCCAAAAGTGAGATCAAGCTTAAATGGCAAGCAGATGGCTGGCACAGAGGGGACCGTAGACACACAGCGGCCACACACAGCTTGTGTGCCCTTCATGTGTAATGGCCGGAATTAATTAAATCAAACCACATAGTGTTTTTTTGGTGCTGATGTTCACTGCCAGGTTGGCTTTGATGGCACTGCATATGCATAACACTGCTTTTGTCAGCTTGCCTGTGTGTTCACTTGTGGTTTCTGCTGCTGTAGATCTGAAAGGCACGGGCAACGCTCGCAGTCCAATACATCCCGCCTACACTATCTGATATTTATAGTTCTTACACTTGTGAGAATGGCACATTTTTTTCAGCTTTGCTAAAAATGCTAACTTAGATAAGCAGTGAACGTTCAGCGGGGGGAAATATCAGCTCCTTTTCCGGCACATTAAATTGTCACTTTAGAGGAGCGCTATCAGTTAATTAAAGGAAGAGCAATGAATCATTCTATCACTACAACCACCAAAGCATTTCAAACATATTTTCTCTTTCTGGCGTCTCTGCTTCATAGGTCAGAGAGTAAATGATGGTCTGTGGCACTTAGTGAGCCTCAGCACTAGAGGTCTGCAGATGACCATGACCCTGGACAACGAGCCAGCCTCTTCCATTCAACTGGAGGACTACCTAGAGCCAAGAGAAAATTACTACTTTGGAGGTAGGTCTTCAATACTGACAATTACTTTCCTGATACAGGCTTTTAAAATGAGCTGTTTTGTTTATTGTTGTTAATGATACAAAATACACACCTGAACCTACATGACAGTGGGAAGATTGAATATTTTTCACTATGAATTATGTATTTGTAACATTAAAACCTGCTGCATCTTTGAAAATGACATTGTGAATTGAATAAACTCTTTGCTTGTGGCAGAAGACGTCTAGAGCACACATACGCCAATGTAGCATCAGGAGTCCAACCCAAGGGCTCTTACAGGGGTAGCATAGCATGTTTATCAGCCCATTCAACTCCAGTCTATTGTCCAACATGTTGCACCAACCACTTTCTGATTTATTTTACCTTGTAAATGCAGCTTCAAAATGTACTGTTCACAAATGTATTATGGGTCATACAGTATATGGAAACTACACTGTGAAAAAAGCCAGTTTATGAGAAGATAAGTAGAACTTTATTAATTCTATGGCGTAATTCATCATCAACATGCTCAATGCAGCAAAGAAACCAAAAAACAGAGGAATAATATATACAGAACTATACAATAAGAAATGGCAGGTAAATAAAATAAAATAAAGGTAAAAAATAGAATAAATAAAAAATCGAAATACAATTAAATAAAAAAAAACCTGACTAAATGTACCGTTTCTTTAAAGTCATGAGAATCAAAACATTTACATGTATCTGTATGGCCTTTAGCAGTGTGTCTGCACGGTAACGCTAGTCAATCAGAACAGAGATCATTTACATGTCAGGCACAAGAAACAGCAAAAAGCACAAAAGCAAACTGATTTATTCTAATTATTGTGAAGAAAAGCACTTAATTAATTAATTGATTTTTGATGTAAGTGAATTGTCTATAGTGTTCAATCAACAGCTCGGTCCTGCACATGCATGCAATACAGCGCCCTCCCCCTGCCTTCCACCTCTAGTGTCATTAGTAATGCTAAATCATGTTTCTTTATTCTGATTTTATTCTAAATATTGCTCAAAGATTTGGGAACTAAGTATGGGCAATCGAACTAAATGGACATGATATGCAACCTAACTATATGTCACTTTTTTCTACCCTACTGATGTACAGTTCATCTTTGGCCCATCTGTTGATGCACATGTTGTGTTAGCCATCCTCTAGACCTTCCTCAATGGTCACTTTCAGCCCACAGTTCCAGTTGCTCTTGACTCTGTGGTCAGCCTGTATATACAGTCCCGGTTAAAAGTTTAAGACCAAAAAATCATATGTTGCATGGTTAGATCTTAACAAGGTTCCAAGCAGACCTTCTACATGTTACAAGAAGAAATGGGAGTGAGACAAAATATTTTTGAGCATCGGTTTATTGAAAACCACGTTTAAACTGAAACTGTCTGTTTTACAGTGACGTTTACCTGACATAAATGTAACATATCCTTTACCCATGTGCTTTGATCTGATGGTTTGAGATTCTTTATCACTGCAATTCCATAAGTAGCAGTAAAGAGTGTGATAATAAAAGTGTTTAGAACAGAGTCTGATGCCATGACGGCAACAGAAAGAAATGTCTGCAGTCTGTCACAGAGCTGCAGCACAGATTAATCACTTCAGCATAAAGGTGGAGGCTGCCATGATGCAAATATCACTGACATTAAATGTCACTGCTTCACGTTTCTTCCAAAAACTGCAGAAACCCAAGTCATAGAGAAAGTCATACAGACTGTGGCAATATTACTAAACCCTTTAGTGCGTAGCGTCACACAGATGTGCCGCTGGCTACTTTCCATTGCAATGTACCGTCACACTGGTGAGTGATGTGGAATGTTAAACACTGAATGGCAGCTCAGTATTACAGCTGATATACCACCATCTTTACACGTCTGTATTTACGCTGTTTTACATTTGACAGTTGAACAATAATTAACAAAAGTGACACAAAACATGGTGGACATACTGAACGCAATGCTGTTTACATGCAACAAAGAAACACACACTTGCTGTGTGGTGCAAGTCCGTATAACAAATTTGGTCAATAATCTCACATACCTGACATACACCAAAGCATTGACAGTTAACAACAGTGCCAGTGTTAACAACCCTGCAGTTTCCAACATGATTTCTGATATATTTGTGATATAAAATGTAAAATAAATCAAGTTGAATATTTTAGGTTTAGACAACAGTTATTAATTAATAGACAGTTGTTAATTTGCTGTTTTAAATCTGTTGACTTTTAAGACAAATTTTGTTTTCTTAAATTGTCTTATGCAATTGCTGCGTCTTAAATTGTACTATAGTAGGTTTAGTTGATATGACAGGGAAAAAAATATCTATATATTAAGACACATTTTTATATAAGTGCATTTCTTTACAAAATATTATCAATTAAAAGACGATGCTTTATTTTATAATGCATTATAATGTATAGGGGTGTAACAATTAATCAATCTGTATTAATGCATCAACCAAAATAATGCATGATCTAATATATCTCACACAAATTCATTCCACAATTAATATAGCTTCATTTTACTTTAGTTTTTTTTACTGAAAAAGTGCATGGAAACATGACTGATTTGGTGAAATTGCATCATATTTCATTGACTGCAGATCCCAGTATTAAACCAGATCATGTCACTGCACATTTTATGATATAGAAAATAATCAGATCTTTGGCTAAAATAATCAAATGTAGAATTGAATTGTGATGAAACTTGTGGTTTACATCCCTAATGATTCATACTGTTTTTGTATGCTTAATATGTTAATACATTTACTGAGGTGTATTTCCTTACAGCATACCAAAGCACAACTCAAAACATTACTCAAAAATATACCTTCATATGAAATTATAATAATAAATTTCAGTCTGTTTTAACACACACACACACACAATGTACTTACATTTATATATATATATATGTGTGTAAGTACATTGGTGTGTGTGTG
>JBBIGC010000002.1:4268912-4287162 GCA_037576955.1 Lepidarchus adonis
TATATATATATATATATATATATATATTACTAATTCAACAAAATGATGCTCTGTAACTCTTTAACCTAGAGGAACCTAATGGTACCTGTAACTTCGGGCAAACACATATATGCACACACGGTGCTGATGGACACCATTTCACTTCCCCTGAAGTCTAAGCTCTTTTGTACTAAATCCAATCACTTGGCTGATTCACACCTTTGTAAATATTGAAGGATTATAAAGGAGAACGCTATCCCCTGTAATCCTCAGCACACAAGCACAGTCAGGCAGTCTCTCTACTGCATCACAACGCACCTTTTTGAAGGCTAAGAGAGAATTTCAAAATTGACCCTGCTCCACTTGATAGTGCAAAGCCCTTTTGTCTCTTAGCGCCTACATGGTGTATATATGTGGGAGGGACACCTAAGTGCATATTGACAAATTCAGCAGCAGGCAAAGCGCTAGAGGCTGAGATGGAATTAATATTTATACATTTTTTTGCCAGATCTCGATCAAACAGGCTATATATAAGTGCTCTGTCTCATCCCCTTATGCAATCTTTTCCCAGGCCGCCCTCCAGAGTTCTTTTAAAACATCTTTGTATATGTTATAATAATAATGAAACCCAGAAGACTCTGCATCAGTGATTTCCACGAATAATTTGTGCTGTAGGTAAATTCCTCAACATTATACAACAGTATTCTAACAGATTTTGTCACAAAATTGTATTTAGTAGAAACAAATAAGACATGAGACCGGACACCATAGTTTAATGTCCAGGAGTTTTAACCATATTTCCCAAAAAACGATCCCACTGAACGAATCAATTTTATAGACCTTTAATGAAATGTAGCTTTTAACAGATGTTCAATGCAATTATTGTATCATCACTAGCAGGCTACTGACTGACAACTGGACTGTCAGACCTATGGATTAATCTGAAATGGGGAAATAATAAATAATCGCATCAGCGAAGTGCAAAAAAGAACAAAATTCTTAGAAGAAATTAAATTATTTACAGTTTATATTGTCAGAACAAAACTTTTTTGAATAATTTGGTGTGTGTGACAATTACAAATTACACAACATATCTTGGTTAATGGGCAAAATAGAACTGGCCCAAAATTATATGAAGAAAAAAACAATTACATGAACTTGTTTTTTGTAGTTGTCATTTTTATAACTTTTTTTTTTATAATTTTGAGTTTTGTATGAAATTATGTATCCCTTCAAGAATAGGTAAAGTCATGCAAATGCAGTTTTGTCCCATTACTGCATTATAGCAATATTAAGCACATAAACCATTAAACCATTAAAATACTAATTATTGTGCCATTGTGCATGTCATGCCAGTAAGCCATGGACAATGCAGAGGTGATCCAAAGGTGATGCAATAATAGTTGATTTTTTAAATTTATGATAATACATCAAAGGGTGTTACACTAAAGCTTCTTCAAGGCTTCTCTGTTTTCTCTGCATTTTTATAAGTTAAAAGTCTTAATTTTTATGTTGTATCAGCATTTTTGTTCTTGTTTCTAACAGTTATACTTCACTTCTGATTTAAATCTCCCCCTATATCTTGTTTTATCACCAACCTCAGAAGCTAGACCACATTATACCTGAACTTCGGCTTCATGAAATATGTTTGGGGACTGGAGAATTAATGTACAGTTAACTTTCTCCCTTAGGGAGTCTTCAGATTTGGTACCGGCTCCATAAAGAACAAAGGCCCAGTGTGTTCAGCCCTGTGCTCACCAGCCTGGCAGATGGAGAACTTCACCGACTCCGGCTCCACAGAGAGGGAAAAGATGTGTATGTGCAGGTCTGTTATTGCTTAACCTTCATTTGCTTCAGTTCAAATTAAAAGTTCTTTCTGAGTTAATCAGTTACTTAGTGTAGACATCATGGAACATTGTATAATGCATTTAAATAACACTGGGGGAAATCTGCACTGACAACTTTCTTTTTTTCTGGCAGGTTGATCAAGACAATAAAAAATACACCCTTTCATACGATACAGAGTTTAACTCAATGAGGTCGATAACTCTGGGCAAAGTTACAGGTATGACATTGATAGTCTTTTCCATCTCAAAATATCTAATGAAGCACTATATTCAGTTTATATTTGGTACAGTACAACTTAAACGCAGGAATAATGATTTACAAACTCTATCTACAGGTTTGAAATTTTCCATTATATAATAAAAAGTAAAAAAAATAATAAGTTGATTCACATGAACATGTATTAAAATGACAAAGGTACAAAGAAAAGATTTTCAACAGTTTTACTGACCAGTCTTTGATATATTCTGTACATTTATTGTATTTTGTATGTATACAGTGTATATATATATATATATAATTAAACAATATATTTTAGTTCTAATATTTAATTATTATATTAGTTAGATATATTTTATTTACTGAGAATAAATTTGAAAAGTGCACAGAATAAGTAACACTGGTTTGAAAGACTCCACATAAAGCAGATTGGAAGCCATTGTTGATGCGCATGATCTTGAAGGCCTAAGGCAGCACTGCATAATAAACCATCATGCTGCTGTGACAAATATAGACACCTGGGCTCAGAGTACTTCAGAAAACCATTGCAAATGAACTAAGTCCATCACTGTATCAAGAAATTGAAACTATTACACAAAGAGGAAGCCATACATCAACTCTATGGACAAACAGACTGTGGAATCGTGTGCTGTTCACAATTAGAAAAGGCATTGAGTGTTCCTGCCAAATATGAAATCAATCATATAGATTGATATCAGTGAAAGGTGCATTGATAGTATGTGGGTGCATCACAGCTCATTCATATATTTGGAGTTTAGAAAGATGCCATATCAAAAAACATAAAAAGCAGCATTATTTCATATATTCAGAGTTTGTGTGCTTGCTGCCATCTCTATTTATTTATTGGATATTTAATAGATATTTATCTATTGGAAATATATGGCGCATCATGAAGGGGAGAATCACACCACAAAGTGAAGTAGATGAAATGTGCATTATTAAATGTAAATATATTATATCATTTATATTAAGTAAGAATGGACAAACGTAATAAATGGAAAACTACAATTAGTTTCCTCAGTTCTAAAATTATTTAAAAATTGTTATTAAAAAGAAGAATAGTGTAACACAATGGTAACATACCTCTGTCCTTTTGTTGAGTGTGTTGCAGACATCAAATTCTACATTTATGTATATTCACCAAATACAATCAAGTTTGTCAATAAAATATGTATAAAAAATATTTTATTGTACTTTCATAAGTTAAATAAACATTTTTGTTTTGATTTCACTTTGGAAAACTTTTCTAGAAATAGGGTTTGCATTATGAAAATGGAATGAAAATAAAATGCTAAAAATTGTCCCGCAGCTTCACATTTGTATCCCCAAGCACTGAAAAAAACTCAATATCCAGTGAAAGTTGCTTTTTGTCATTAAATGAAGGCCAAATCGATTTTTAAGTACACCGTGCACTTTTACCACAGAGACATTCATATTTTATTCAGTAACTCAAGGTGTCTGACTCTTATTCAGGAGATTAAATATTAATTCATATGACAAAACAAGGTTGTGTTCCAAAGAGAATCCAGAGGCTTTGAAAAGAGTGCTTTTGAAAAAAAAAAAGCATAAGCTTTTGAAAAACAAACATTACATTGGTGAAAGCATTTACAACCTTTAGCTTTAATGCAGAATATCTTTAGACTTTGGGATATTTTCTTCTCTTTTACTACTTTGCCATGTTTTAGTTTGAATTGTCCTCCTAAATGGCTGACATCTGTGGTCATCTCAGCCCAAATTATTGCCGTTACAGACTTAGAAACTAATAATGATTACAGGTCGCTTTTCTTGGCAGGAAATGAAGCACTAGATGAGGAAGTTGCACAAGCAGGATCCAAAGGTTTCATCGGTTGCTTTTCATCCGTCCAATACAATCATATAGCACCACTAAAAGCAGCACTGCTGAACCGGGGTAGCTCACTGGTCAGCATACGAGGACATTTGTTGGAGTCTAATTGTGGAGCACTGGCTGATTTATCAACCTCTAAATCCCGTTTAGGTAAGTCCTTCATTGGGGTAAAGCCTCGTCTTCTCTTTGAAGTCTGGTTGAACCAAAATGTCTCCATTTTTACTAACTGAGCTTAGTTAACATGCTTGGTTTTTGTCCCTGCTCGTCAGACCACGGGGAAGAGGCGGGTAAAGATAACAAGCATCATGAAGATGACAACCAAAGAGATTCAGCAGTTATCGGAGGTGCGTTTTACAACCTCACCCTCTTTAATTCCCCATTTGTAGGAGTCACCGAAATGTGAAATGAGTCATAGCTATCACAGCTTTTTGGATGTTTGAGATGTGAAACGACTATTGATTGTGTGTTGTGTTCTCACAGGATGTGGTTTCCTAGAAAAGTCCTCAGACTTCCACTCAACCATCTAAATAAAATGGTCATTTAAATTAGTGACCTCCTTTAGCACGTTCATGGCTGATTAAAGCTGTAATTGAACATGAGGCTACAATTACAGCTTCCAAAATAATTTCTTTTATTTGACTATTGTTTACTTTGAATAGTTCATTATAAAATGCAAATACAATAACATTTTTAAAAAGTATAAAATTAAGAGTCTTTAAAATGCTATTCAGGTTATCCCTAAAATTTTCCCATTTGAAAAATTATTTTCTGGTTAGTGCAAATTATTGGCTTTGTATGTGAAATTATTGTTGATTGAGTTTCAGAGATTAGTAATAACCATAAGATGATGGTGATATTATAATTTTTAGTATTAGTAGTAGTAGTAATTTTAATAGTAGTAGTAATAATAGTAGTAGTAGTAATAGTAGTAGTAGTAATAGTAGTAGTAATAATAGTAGTAATAGTAGTAGTAGTAATAGTAGTAGTAGTAGTAATAATAGTAGTAATAGTAGTAGTAGTAATAGTAGTAGTAGTAATAGTAGTAGTAGTAATAGTAGTAATAGTAGTAATAGTAGTACTAATAGTAGTAGTAGTAATAATAGTAGTAGTAATAGTAGTAATAATAGTAATAGTAGTAGTAGTAGTAGTAGTAATAATAGTAATAGTAGTAGTAGTAGTAGTAGTAATAGTAGTATTAATAATAATAATAATAATAATAATAACAACACATTTTAATGAAATGCATTATTATTCAGACTTTTAAAAAAAGACTTAAACCTTATAAAACTTTATAAAAGCACATTCTACTACATGATCAAACTTTTCACTATTAATTTCCTCTATGGTTTTAGGTGTGGTCACAGCAGTTGTCTTCATAACACTGTGTGTGGTGGCAGTAATGGCTCACTTCCTGTACCAACACCGGCAGGTCCGGAGAACCGCCAGCATCCAGGAGAAGGAGCACCGACACAGCCTTGAAGCTGCCTACAGGGCAGAACTCCACCTAAACAATTCCATGAGAGACAGTATGAAGGAATACTATATCTGATGGACTTGCTAAGTCTGTAGCTGTTGGTTTTTCCTAATTATGTTTAGTCCTTCTGCACGTGTGTGGTGCGGACCTCATCTAGCAGGGGTTTGGTGGAGGAGATCCTTCACTACCGAAGCCTGGAGAAAATAGGGATCTGCTGATCTAGGTAGGTAGTAGCTAGTAGATGCCCAACCTGTTGGCCCAGGGCAGTGGGTCGGGGTTGTGATGTATGGTGATGGTATTAAAGGGAAAGTCTCTGCCTTTTTTTGGACAGTATCCCTCTGACAGAAGTAATGAATGGAGAACGACCATGTTATTTTCACATGCTCAGTTTATTCATTTGGGGATTAATGGGTCCATCATATGATCTGTAAAAAAAAAAATCAACCCCCACCCCAGCTACTGGACCAGATATAAACAGGAATATGGTGAAATATTTCAAGAGGCAGTTAACAGTCTGTAAAATTATTTATTTATTTAGTTTTTTTTTTTCCAATTGATTTATTATTTTAATATACAATGTTATTTATTTTATTTATATTTATTTATTTATTTATTTATTTATTTATTTATTTATTTATTTATTTATTTATTTATTTATTTATTTTCAATTGATTTATTAAAAGCAGCTCCAGTCCTGGAATGGGCAGTGTCCAGCAAAGGTTGGGGATTTACCTGCCCAAACACATTTGGTTAAACTCACCTGTTAATTACCAGGAGTGTGTTTGTGGAGTAGGACAACTGAACTCTGCTGGACAACAAGTCTACAATGTATAACTTGTTACTTAGTGTACACATAAAGAAAGTCAATTACTTGTGAACTTAACACAAATCAAGACCTTTTCCGTCTCCCTTATTCTTAGGTTTAAATAAACATCAAGTCAAATCCAATTTAACTTGAAAATTGTTGGAAAAGAAAATTAAAATCTTTTACTTGTCATGTTGGGAAAGTGTACATTTGGATATGAAGCAAAATTACTTCATAAAAGCATTTTATATGAGAAATAATGCTCAATGTTACGGTGTGTGAAATGTCAATGCAAAATGTGACATGATGCACTCTCTACACAATCAATGTCTAGTAATTTAATTTGGAAACTTGACATTTGTTACAGTTCAGGTCAGCACGTGTGAAGTTATAGAAAACAGATTTAGGAAAACAGTTTTGTTTTTGTTGTATATGTGTTTCTTTGCTGCTTGCAATATCTGGGTCATAAAACAACAGTATACATATCTAAAACATACCAATTCAGTCGATTAATTTGAATAGTTTTGATTATTGCTAGACCTAAGATGAGAAAGATGTGTATTTCATTTTTAATATTTGTTCACATTTTCTCTTTCAACACTTCTTAAACAGACTTAATTGTTGCTTGAATGAAAAAAAAACTTCAAAACTTGAAAAGCAACATGAACATGCAGTAATGCTTACTGTATAATGAGAATATATGAAGAATAATTATAAAGAAAGTTATATTAGAGCTGCTTTCAGACCCACTGTCCTTGTTTCTCAGTGAAAGCTTGGCCTGTGGTCACTAAGATCCTTGACCTTGGAGGGTCACGGACACTGGTACTTAAGAATAAATCACAAATGTAGAATGCTAAGCAACTTAAAATGCCCTTGGGGCAGATAAATGATGTGCTCACCTAATCACAATGAACAAAATCTCACAAATATGAAGAATATATTTACTGGGGTCATTTTTTTCTTAAAGTATCCCATTTTTGTTAACATGAGAACCACAATGTCATGTTAAATTAGTCTGATGATTATCTGATTGTCTTTCTTTCTGTTTTCCAATTGAAGTGTCCTTTAATATGTTTCTCCCTCAGACTATTTTATACCTCTATTGATACTGGTTATTTTAGGGGCGTGTTTTGTATAATTGTAAAGCTATATTGTAAATAAGTGTTTAATAAATACAATTTTTCAGCATCTTGGCATTTTCTATTCTCAGTCCAGTAGATATGTAGTTGAAGTTGAATAACTTAGCTTAAAAACGTGAATTACTGCTGTTTGTATGTGAAATTCAGTGAAACTGTAGCTGGAACTAATGCAAATACTTCACTATATTCGGTTTTATCTTCAACCACGAGTGGGAAAGGCAAGTTACGGAAAATAGCAATTTGAAACCAGTTTTAAAGATTAAAAAGTGATAGGGACTTGCTATCTGTCTATCATACATTAAATGCAGTCAAACCAACACCCTACTTACACATGGAAATATTTCTCTATTTTACATAGATGCCTTGTACTTTTTCGGGTTCAGTGGAAACATTTGAAAAGGGAAACATGGACCTTCGCGTGTCATACACATGCAAAGGTGATAGAGAGTTTGCAACCACAGATATGTCTGCTCTGCACTTCCTTGTTTCTACCAGGCCAAAGCTACAGAAAGGACAAAACTATACACCACCACTGTCTGAACAATACCGTTTATAAGCGAACATAGAAATTGCATGAATATTTCTTAAAGAATAGATTAATAGAAATTGAACATTAAACAAAAAACATTCAACATTAGAAGTTTCCATTTTGGAGATACAAGGTTTGTTCCAACAATGATGATATGCTTTATTAAAAAATGTCTTTCTTGGGCCTGGATAACATTCATTCAATCAGTTTTCTTCTTTAATTGGTGCCAAAACTAGAGATGCACAATGAATCTGAATCATGTCAGTAGATATTTACCACAGAAAAAAATTATGTTGCAATGAGACACATTTAGATATTTGATTCATATTTGATGAAGAATCTTTCCCAGTCTGAAAGAACAGAATATTATAGTGATGCTGCTAAAATTGTAATTTTAATAAACATTTTAGCCCATTTTTAAGCTACAAATAAATATTATTTACATGCAAATATATATATATTTTTAAGTCCACATTTTCTGCATTTAAAAAAATAATCAATATGGGCAAATACATACATGAAAAATATTCTGTATCGACATTGGTATACAAATCTCACATCGGTACATCAACAGAGAACAGACTAAAGCTATAATAGTTTATAATAAAGTATAATAATTACTCTTGATTAGACAGACAATGTTTTCATTGTAAAATTTCCAGAATGTGCAACTAATCTTTCACACGCAGTGATGTGCTTATGTATCAAACAACCATAAAAATTATCTTGCATTTGCTCATAATAAACACTAACATTAGAATAAAGCAAATGCAAATATCTTGCTTTTAGCAAAGGTAGTAATCGCTGGGGTAGAAGAACAGTTAGAAAAACAACAATTGGTCCCTGAATTGTTAGTATATCTATATAAGTAAAACTATAATCTATAATCTATAAAAGTAAATACGGGTTCGTCTCAAGGTTAGATCCAGCACACACACGATAAATTGCTATTTTATTATTTATTTATTTATTTATTTCATTTATTTGACCAGGAAAGCCCCATTGAGATTTAAAACCTCATTTTCAAGGGAGTCCTGGCCAAAATAGGCAGAATACCAAATAAATAAAAATTACAGTTAAGATAGAAAACAAAAAAAGATAAACGGAGAAATAGGTTTGTAGAGAAACTATACAAAACATGTGCAAGCAATGACATCGGCTCAGGAACTTTCAGTTTGGTTTTAAACGCACTTAATGGTATCAGCTCGTCTATTTTCCAGTCTTTCTGCAACGTGTATAAGGTGCAGAGTGAACAAAAGCTCTTTTACCCATTTCTGTTCTGACATATGGAGCAGAAAGCAGTAAATAATCCTGTGAGCGAGAGAGGTAAGTATCTGCGCTTCTCTGTACAATTAAGAAGGTGATGGAGTTTGGTAGTAATCCTAAAATTGCCTTATATATAAAAAATACCAATGACGGGACCTTTGAGTGGCTAAAGCAGGCCAACCCACCCGATTATATAACTCACAATGTGTCAATACTTTACAGATAGCATTAAACCTCAGAGAAGAATGGTAAGACATTTAGCAGAAGTATTCATGTACAAAATGTGACCATAATCTAATATAGCCAAAACGTTGCTGCTACAAGCTGCTTGTAAGAAAAACACAACTTCTTCACACGTGTTTACTTATATGTATGTTATCTATACTATGATTAATGGCTTTATATATATTCTCAAGTGCTCTGGAAGACTTCTGCTAATTACTGTATGTACAGTGAAGATGATCACAATGATACACTCCTTATATTCTGAACACACGCATTTATAACTGTCACTATAAACTGATTCATAGACGTATAAACATTTACATTGCATGAGTCACTGTACCTGATGTCTGGTGTACGCGCCACACTTACTGTAAGCGCCTCTTCTACTCAAAAATGCTGATTTCAAACTCGCTTTATTCAAGGATCATTCTACGCTGCTGTTAATGGTAAATTCTATAGCAGAATAGTTTGAAAAGGTAATATACAGAAAACACGCAGCATAATCATTAGACTAGATAAAAATAACATCCAGAATATGTCCATAAGGCCAATGGGGAAGACTGATATGTTACCAGTCAGCATTTCTGTAATTCTTCTTTTGATGGTTCTTGAAAAATTAATTGAAATGATTTTTACCCCTTTCATACCCCTTCAGTCTAGCCTTGCTCCTACACTGCCCCAAGCAGGGCTACCTGAGCTCGGTCAGCATAGACACCGTGTTAAACGCAGCAGTGGACCCATGCGAGAGCCACTCTGGCTGTGAAAACCAAACCCTATTGTCCATTGTTGGAAAAGACGAGCTGAAACTAACCGAAAAGGCCCAAAATTTTTAAAAATACAATCTTAACTAACACTGAAATGTTTTCCTTCTGTAAAATTACTTTCTTTAAGTCACATCGAGTGATATTTATTTACATATTTTGCTACCTGACCTAGGGACCAGTCTTACTTGCTCACTATATCTACGGATTGAGTTTTTGAGCACTGATAATGTTTCTTTTAATGTTATGTTTTTTTATATTTTGGCTTTTTTGGGTTATTATTTTTAAAGGATTTTGCGCTACATTGTAAGGAATATCCATGTTTGTAATCATGAATCTACAAAATATAACAAAAACTGAATACACTTACTTTTATTTCTGTGTTCCAAAAATGTACCTGTAGTCTTTTTATCCCATTCCAAAAAGTTTTGCTGGTTTTCAGCTGGGGAAACTTTCCGATGTTTGATTTAAATGTCATGGATGCCCACAGTCCAAAATATTAAAACATTACACAAATAATGCAAATGTATGACTGTTTGAGAAAATGTCTATTTTTCATTATTCATTATTGTAGTAGTAACGTAATAATGACTCTATTTCTATCAGATGATGAGTGTAGGATATTGCCTCATGTTAGTGGTTATAGACTACTGGTTCAGAAAATGACATTAAAATAATGAAAAAATATGAAATAAATGTAATTATATTATAATGTAATCTCTTTCACAGCTTCAATTCCCCCAAAAAAGTTAGTTAATAAACCCTTTTTTTCATAATAGAATGTGAGACCTAATACCATCACTTATTTTAAATATGATGTCTCATAAAAGCTGGGACAGGGTAACAAAGGGCCAGAAGAGTAAGTGGTATTAAAAAGATAAAGCTGTAGGTAATCACATTAACAACATGACTGGGTATAAAAATTGCCAAACAATTTCAGAATAATGTTCCTCAATGCAAAATGGATAAGATTTTGACTCTCTCATCATCTACAGTACATAATATTCTGAGAATCTGAAGAATTCTCTGCATGGATGCTGAAAATGGATTTAGATGCTAAAGATTTCTGGGTCCTTTAAAAACAGGAATAATTCTGTCATGAAAACCACTACATGGACACCTCCAGAAATCATTGTCTGTGAACACAGCTCACCGTCCATGTTATGTAACACTGAAGGTTAATTCCCTTTAGAAATTTAGTGACCAATGGTGATCGCTCTATTTAATTAAAAAATGACCAGAACATGTCATCAAAAATAGTGAACCCTGTTACTAGAAGATTCCCTGCTCTTCAAAAATCAACATGCTCAAATGGGTGAAACTACACCCTGGAAAGTCTTGCTCCGCCCTTCCATACATCACTTTTTCCCATGACCACAGGTTCTATGATAAATGACAAAGATACAAAACAGATATAATTAATCAAAAAACCTGTAAACACTGAACTTCTTAAGCTTCTGAAAACTAAAACGTAAGTACTAGATAATACAGCAAAATAAACACAACTGACCTCACTTTCCCTGGAGGCATATGAGGTCCTGTGTGTTAAAAAAGTAATAAAAACAAAAAGCACAATGGCAAAATATAGTTTCTCCTCAATGTACAAAAGGAGAAGGTTTTGCAAGGTTTTGCATATGCATGACATGCAAGGCTCATTAAAGCATTTGATCATATTCCACTTGTAACTCATGTGACAGTGTAGGTGTGTAGTGCACTGATATAATTGCAGAAGAAGAAGAAGAAGTCACAATAGACGCGTGTGTCACTGGAGTCAAAATGGATCTGAGTATTTCAATGGATAGGTTCTGGCTTGCCATCCTTGCCAGCCCTTTCTGCATCAGTGGCATTCTGCTGAACATCTTCTTCTTTTTCTGCCTAATTCACCCAGCAGTGGGAGTAAGCATTCGTCCACCTCTGCGCTTCTTGCTAACTGCCCAATTATGCAATTCCACAGTTCAGCAGTGCATCATCACCCTCTCTGTTGTCTTGGCTTTTCTTGGAGCACCTAACTGGCTTCTGGTAGTAAATATAGCGATCATGTTCCAAACCTACTGCTCCAACTTCTCGACGAGCGCATGGATCAGCATGTTTTACTACCTGAAGATTGTCCCACAACGTTGGGCCCCCTTTGTTTGGATCAAGAAGAACATTGAAGTCATGGCTTACAGCGGCTTCATTTTTGACCAGATCCTGCTTCTGTCAGCGTTGTCCATGGGAGCTTTAGCCTACCTACCTACGTCAAGCACAAACTCAACTGCCAGCATTATTAACATGCCAACGGATGCTGGAGCTATGGTTATGAACGATAGTCTGTATAAGTTGGCCACTAAGGTGTTTTTGCTGTACTTAATTGTTCCTTTCTTCTCGCTGTCAACTGCTTGGGGCAAGACCTTTGTCTATCTTCGGGAACACATGAAGAGGATGGAGGAGAGCACTGGTTCTTCCTCAAGTCCTCAGCAAAAGAACCAGATGAGAGTGACTGTCATGGGCATAGTGCAGACGACCTTGTTCATCCCCAGCACGCTTTGGGCCATAGCTATGGCTTTGCTGTTCGGGTCAGCTGTCTATGAACAAGTGGATTATGACAAACACATTACTATGACATTCTGCGCCATATCTGGCTTGGCGAATATTATTTGTCTAGGCTTTTCGCAGTCTGTTTTTAGGCTGAGGGTGACGGCCATATTGAAAAGTGTCAAAAAGGCATTTGGCTTGGTAGACGCCATTGAACAACAGTGAACATTCACTAAACATTGTGGATTAAAACAGCTGAACTTTTCTACAACAAATTGAGAAAAATAGATTTAGAATTAGAAGAGTATCTAGTTTAATCAGAATGATCTTAACGCACATTTTTATTTTCTGTAACCCAATGTAGTTCATTGTAAGAAAGGTACTGAATAGTCAACTTTTTATCTAAACACAAGTGATGTTGTCACTAAGCAGCTTTACAGAATCCGACATAGTGATATTGTTTTAAACCCAATGTGATGTATATATGACATGACATTTTGTGTATTTGTGGGTAGGAAAGACACCAGAGCTGTGAAGAAAAACCTTCAAGGAAACAAGCAGTGGAAGTTTATGGTTTGTGTAAGCTTGTTTTTCCTCATAATATACAATTTCTTTTAAATGTAAAGGCTTTTTGAACACTTGTTAATTTCAAAAGCTGTTGTTTCTCACTTGCCACTGTCAACAGTGACAAAAACATTCATGTGAAGCAGATAGTCTTACCAATAAAGTGCCAATAAAGTAAATATTTTTCTTTTGTGAATCAAGTCATCTGTAGCTCAGACTCTACCACTTTTCTCTAGCACACTTGATGGAGCAGCTGTCCAGAAAAAGTATTTAAAAGTCTTAATTTAAATTTTGACTTTATGAAGAATTTTAATTTCTAGGCATTTTTCAATGTGAATAGCCCATTGTCTTAAACACTTTAGGATTTTAAATGTTTGGAATAGATTCTTTATATTGCGTAGTGCTAGTGTGGGGTTATTCTGTGTGGGCTGGTTAGATGAGAATCCTTGTCACTACACAGTTTTACTCAACAGTGTATGTGAGTCATGCACAGGTGCATCGTTCTAGTTTACAATCAAGCTTGGAGTTATGGCAGTTGGTAACAAACAAGGTTTGACATGTTCAGAGAACCAGCACTACTCATGGCAAAGGTCTGCAGGGCTTAATAACTATCAAACATTAAGAGGAAATTTAAGTTTTTTAACAAAAAGTTGACATCTAAACAGGCGTATTGTTCAGTGCTCAAGAAAGCAATAAGTGTAACATTGATGGGGATCAACTAGGGGTGGGAATAACATGATACGATACAATACAATATAATAAAATACGATATGCTATACATGACCCATGATAACGATAATATCATGATACAGCGATTCTGTGAAAATCCATATACACATCAAAATGCTGTAGCGATAAATCACAAACATGTGGGGGCAGTATTAATTTACATAAAAAATAACAATGCTATTTTCAAATACTTACATTTTAAATCCTGTCTGATTACAATAATATGTTAATAAATGAATTCTGTAATATTAAACTCTGTAAGCATGAGCCAAACTGAAACAAGCTGCTCTCCAGAGCTGCAGAGAGCACTACAGCTGATGAGCCATTCTCCAGGGCTGCAGGGGGTGCTGCAGCCAATGTGCAGCCGAGAACTGCCGAGGGATCTCGTTGATACACTGAGTCAATTGAGGAATCAACTCAGGAACGGACTCAATAACTAATTCTGGAGCCTTGGAGCTGACGCTTTTCTCCACTGGAGCGATGCTCTCTTCCCTCACAACAACAAGTGTTGTCCTTCTGTTGACTGTGACCAGGAGCTCAGTTAGCATGCAGCTAACCTCGCGAGAGTGGGCCTTACAACCAAGAGGAACCAGGACTCTTGTGGAGCCTTGTGGACACCCACGACCGGATCGCTTCTCCTGGTCTCCTGACTTTCCCCTGCGCCTTCTGAGTTTCTTCACGCAATGAAATCCAGCAACAGACCTGGAAACACTCAACAAACCAGCTTACATGCGGGCCTCGTCCCAGCCCCATAGTGCCCCTCAAAGATTTTTCTCCCTCCTTGAGTCTGTTAAGAAGGCATTCAACTAGGTAGATCAGCCCTGTCAGGTCGTCCATGCCTGATGTGTTCTGGATACCCCGTAGGCTCTGAAGCACCTCGAAGCCCTCTGCATGCTTCTCGTCCTGGTCTCTCCACTCCACAATCTTAAATCCCCATCAAAACAGTGACTCGCCCCTGTTGTCTGATACTTCCATACTTTAGGGTTGATTATTCTGTCAGGTTTTGAGGGTGTTGAGGAAGTAAGCACAGGGAGCAGATTGAAAAATATACTGGACTTTTACTTAAGGTTCATAAGAAATTAACTCAAGGATACATATACTCACAGAAGGACTTATAGGTCGCATACGCAGACACAATTACCAACAAACAAAGACTGAAACAATTGTATAAATACTAGATGCAAAATGAGGGACACCTGGTGAAGTGCAGGGACCTAACCAGCCCACGTGTCATGAAACACATGACATGACAAAGACATGTGAACTAGACAAGGCCCAGAGACAGTTTAATAAAGGTATATTAACTTTACTTCAGCGAGAACATATCTTTTATACATAAGTATATAAATAACAGAGAACTGAAAGGACTACCCAGGTGTTATAGCAAACATAACCAGCCAAGTAATACAACAAAATCTTAAAATAAATATATAAATAATAAAATACAGTAACATCTTTCTCAATTTGAAACTTTCATAGAATTTTTGGTGCTAACAAAATTTGACAGACAGATCAGCAGGAAAAGGCTTAAGCCAGTCACATTGGCAATGTGCAATTAAGAGGCCCACCTCCCAAAGACGTATCGTGTCTCCACCAAACACATTGGTCATGTGTGTTTTGCAAATGGGCCCATAGGGTAGGGAGAACTATTTAACCCTCTTTGTACCTAGACACATTATGGAGACTTACGTTTTCATTTGATCAAAATGATTGGTAAAGATATGTTTAGCAAACATAATGGGTGGGACACAAAATTCTACGCTCTTGCATTATTGGGTCTTTTCCCAGCTTTTAAAGATGCTCTCCAACAAGTTTGTTATTTACTCACATTGACGCATGTTTACACTTGTTGATGCATGTTTGCTTGTATTCTTAATCTATTGCAAGAAAGAGACACAAAATTACCCATTGTCTGTTCCCTCAAAGTCATAAAAGTCAGACTTTAGGTTTAAATGTGGCTAGGGGTCTCTTTTAGTGTAGCTTTCTCTGCCATCTCCTTCTATAACCTTTACCCAGCTGCCTGTATTAATTTTTGAGCAGTGCAACCCAGAGGCGATGTCAGCGAGCCAAATTGGCAGTGAATGTTTATTAATTAGAATATCGATTTTGCCATTGGCATATCGAATGTTGTATCGCAGGATGACAATATATTGCCTAATTAATATACTATAGGAATAAACACTATCCAGCCAGATGCAAAGGTTTAATGGTGTCTTGACATGTGTAACAGTTTCTCATTTCTCACATCAAAGAACTTTCAGATAACTAAGAATAAAACATCAAAACCTTCACATGTGGCAAGGACAAAACTGTGTACATCATCATATTTGGATTAGTTCCATACTTCATTACTGCCTTTGATACAAGGTCCAGGAACAGGGACAAGCAATTAAAAATGCACTTAGTCCAGCCTCGAACCTGTGACCCTTGGTATGAGAGCTTGAGAAGCTACAGCTGAACTACCCCCCGAATGCCAAACACAACAAGTTAGCAGAAGCTAACTGCTAACTCGCTCACACTAGGTATTTTCATTCCAGGCACAATGTTGCCAACCCTAGGGCAGTGCTCTGGGCGCTGGTAATATGAATGGATGTGAACATACAAACTGAAAGGGAACTCACCACACCTCCCCCAGTATGAGACCACCTCTCCTGGAGCATGTGCATGGCTCATTAAAAATGGCAGTTCTCCAAAACCTGCCAGAAACATGTTATAAGGGGCATTCAGCAGACACACGCTTTCTCAAAACACAAGAGACCTTCTCGCAAACCAGGAAGGTACTGAGTGTGTCACTTCCCAGACAGGTGCACACACTCCTTCCAAAAACATGGAAGGCGTCTTCTGAACCAGGAAGGGTCTGCCACTCCTAACACTACAGAGGGGTGAGTGTGCTAAATATAGGCATCAGCCCAGCTGTAATGAATTTATCACTCCCTTCCAGCAGAATGGTAAAGTGGCCATGTCTTCACGTTGGTGACCAATTCTCTTCCACAGTACTGCCAGACTAATCTCCTGAGTCTCGCACTACTGACAAATTACAGACAGTCATTACATAAAAACAGTAAACACGAGCAGAAACAATAAAGTACGCGATGAACATGGTGGACATATTGAAGGTGGTGGGCAATTCCAAGCATTTTACAAAGATTTTAAGTATATGAATCCATATGAGCACGAATATTCCAAGTCTATAACTGTGTCAAGTTATACTCCAGGAATAAGAGCAATAAATCCAATAGCTCAGCTCATAGCATGTATGACTGCTTAGTGGGAACTACTGACCTTGACAAGAAAACACTTTTTACCCAAAACTTTGTGAACCCAGCACTGACTGGTACATTCCCAAAAGAGCAAACTAACCAGGAGAAAAAAGTGACAGAATAGTAGAGAGAGAAGGTAAGGAACATGTAGTTAGCATTAGCTTTAGCGATAGCGATTCCATAGGAGCAGAGGCCTGTCAGACAGAATAGATGTACAGAGGCAGAAATACGATGCACTAACCAAAAAAATAAGGCAGTTAAGCATCCATTAAAAGTCTTTAAAAGTTTATAACATTGCTAGCAGCATCAAGGTGCTGCTGCGCATACAGAGGCTAGCCAGAGCAAATCAAGCTAGCGCAGATGAGTATAATCCAGGCCAGAATGAAGAGAAAAGTGGCATCATAGGTCCAAAAATAGAGAGAAGTCTTATCCAACAGATGACAAAAATCAAAAAGCTGAACAAAAAGCAAACACTGTTGGAAAGCAGTAGCTATCCTTCATCTGAAAGACAAAATAAGGCGTAGAAGGTAATCATGTTCCTGATTTTATCTGTTCATTTGACTTTTATCTATTTATATATACCATGGTTTTGTTCCCTAGTTCACACGACTTAGTTTGTGAGCTAATCTTATATTCAAAAAGAGACTGAAGCCTGAGATGTTCAGAATGTGATCCTTCTAACACATTTAATTACTCATTTCTGTCGCAATATCTGATCTGTTCTTGAGGGATATTAAGCAGCTCTATTTAAACTTATTGTTGCGTCCGGTGCTAAATCAACACATACGTGTACATTACCAGTAATAATAAAAAAGAAAAAAAAATTTGCACAAATATATGTGCAGCATAATGTGTTTTATGCAATATGTAGAAAATCTGCATGTGCTGAGAGAATGTATTACGTTGTACTGTATGTATCACTATGAGACTATAACATTATGAAAAATGTAATGTAGGTTTAGGATTGGGACAGGGCCACTTCTACAATAATAGCAGCATCACAGACAAGTATCACCGCCGAACAGACAGAGGGATGATTTTAGTTGTGATGTTTTATCTTCTGTCTAAATAAAT
>JBBIGC010000002.1:4297961-4309678 GCA_037576955.1 Lepidarchus adonis
TATTGGAGACCAGCGTTTATTTCTATTTTTATCTTTCGATCCCGGCGTTTAATGGAAACGGGCGACTAAAACAGACAAGATATACGGTATTTATTCTTTCTGTGCAGCACGGTAACAAATGACTCAGGGACCTGTACTGATCCTCGGCCCGGGGGTTGGGGATAGCTGATGTAGGCCACCAGGGAGCTAGAGTTGTCATTAGTGGACAAAGATTGTTCCACCAATCAAAAATATCCAACCATCATTGTCCCATGACCAAAAACTGACCGCTAATTAATTATTAGAGAACGACTTTTCATCAGATAAAATATTATCAATAACAACACCTTCACAAGGTGGCCCGACAGGTTACATTTGTCTAATAGAGTGGAAAATAAGCCAACACAGTGGCGTGTGCAACATATTGACACATAAATTCAGGGTTTACTGTGTTACTGTTACTCGCAATTACATTAATATAAATGTTTTATTGGAGGGGGGAAAAAGCCAATACAAGGCAATATACACACACACACACACACCAGACTTGAACTTCCAGTTTCCTTATTTTACTATTTCAAATGTTGAAAGTTTCTGGCAAGAAATACTTTTTGAATATTAATCATTCTCCTCCATAACTTCAAAACCTTCACAGCAGAAGTGAACTGAAGTTTGTAGCTGCAAGATACAACCTTCTATCAAGGCAGGTCTTAAATTGCAAATTCTGCTGTGAAGTTTTCGTACTGTCTTGTTGACAGACACTCTACTGAGCTTTCAGAGGTGATACTGGAGTAAATCTAGCATTCCCCTCCTTTTTCTCTTTTTTTTGGAAGGAATTCTCCAGAGTTGAAGGGTAAACACTATGCGATTGAGGCGAATGTGTGAATCGCCTCGAGATTCCCTGTAGGATCAAAGGATGGCAAAATTGTTTCTACAGTACAGCAGCTGGCGCGAGGCGAGAGGAAGTTAACCGCACCGTTCAAAGGCTCGGCTGGAAAACAAGGAAAGTTGCTCAGAAGTGAAAAGTTGTTCGTGTTGTCCCGGGGTGCGTTCTCAGGGATAACGACTCTGGTGCAAACGCGCGAGGGAACGTCACATTTCACTGATGTATGGGAGGTGTATTTTTCTTGCAGAATATGTCTCCTCCCCAAAATAGTCTTCACAGCGTTTTCACAGAGGAGCTCCACGGTCCCCCAACATTGTCTCCGAAGGACTTCCAAACAGAACCATCCTGTTTGAAGGAAGAGAAAGCTGGAAATAATAATAAAAATTTCCCTCCTGTTTCTTTTCATCAGCATTCCTTCCGGCTTGTTTTCCATGTTCAGAGGGTGAAGGCGGCAGTGCCAGGCTGGCAGTGGAGCTCCAATTGTAGTTCTTTGATATGGATAGAGGGGGAAAATGAACAGAGGTCTTGACAATTCCAGTGTTTTTTATTCATTTGGCGGCAGCGAACAAGCAAATAATCCAAGAAAAGAACATGAAAGGTTAAAAATTGTAAGGTGAGCTGTGAGAGGTCTAATGTCCTATGTGCAACCTAGTGATAGGCCCTGAGGATGTAGCTTCTTTTTAAAGAAGCCATGCAATATCATTGGAGACTAGTTTTAGCCTATAATATTTCATTAAAATGATTGTTTTTCAAATATTTCCAGTTAAAATGTATAATTTAGATTTGAATTTATTGCCATTCTACTGTACTTTAGGAATTGCCACTAAGAGTCATGCAGAAATGGGTTACAGTCTATTTATAACTGCATGTACCAAACTGATTCCTAATTTCAACACTGCAAAATAAAAATAGTTTTTTAGAATGTGAAATGAATGCAGTAGTGATGTAGCACGATGTACTTTTTAAATACAACATTATTATTATAATATTATTATTAATATTAATATAATAAATATTGTGCCTTTCTCAAACTCAAGGTTGCTTTACATGGCAAATATAAATAAATTAATCAATAAAATCAATCAATCAATAAATTGAAACAATTAAGACACAAAAACAGTGACAAACAAACAGCAGTAACATATTGTTTATCTTGTGCTTTTTAGTTGTAATAAGTTAGTGTAATGCACCTCCCAAAGGCCCATTTTCCATACAGACTTTAATTTCTAACTAAACAGACTAAAACAACCAAATGAAAGTGACCATTTGTTATTGTGAACACACATTCACACACACTGCACCACAATGAAATGTAACCTCTGCATTTAACCCATCACACGTGCACACATGGAGCAGCAGGCAGCAGTCAACAGCGCCCAGGGAGCAGTGAAGTGGGGACCGGGTTGGGTTTTGAACCTGCGACCTTCTGATTCCAGGAGCAAAGTCCTAACCACTATGTTTACCTCTAATCTTAAAAATTGTTTGAAGATCTTAAACATGTAAGTGTGGCAAATATGCATATGTGCTTAGCCTAGCCCACTAGAAACTAACACGAAGGGAAATGCCTCAAGAAGGTCCTGGGTTGGATCTCCAGGTTGGCCACAGGTTCTTTGGAATGCGTACATGCTCTCCCTGTGTTTGCAGGTTTCCTCCCCCAGTCCAAAGGCTTGTGGTTTAGGTTCTGGGTAGCCCTGTGATGGGTTGGCGTCCCGTCCAAGGTGAAGCCTGCCCTAATCCAGAGTCATGTGGGATCAGCTCCAGCTTCCCCGTGATGGATACAGCAGTTTGGACAATGGACGGACGGACTGACCTCTTACAATTAGAAAATAAAAAAAATGAGCAATTACAAGTTAATTTCAAAGGAGTCTAATCCTTTTTACTTAGCAAGATATGACCCGTAACATGAACAAACAAGCCAAAAAGGCCAATATTATTGTAAGAGCAAATCTCACATCCCCACTTTTGTCATTGGTAATTATTTATTAAATAATTTAAGTACTTCTGCTCTTTACATAGTACGTGAATTTAATAATGAACTACAGAACTACAAAGATTTGTGCAGAATAGTTAATTTCCATTACAAACTTGAGTTGACAATGTGTGGTATTGTGATAACATTAAAGATCATTTTAATCATATCTTTAAATCATCCTTTCTGATGAAGTCTCACAATGACACTAACAGTAGTAATTATGATAATAATAGAGTCTACACCAGAGACAGGATAATGCTTGTGACATTATGATGATCTGTAACAGCCTAAAGTTTTGACATTTGACATTTGCCCTATCATTACATTCTTGTTTAATAATGAATCAAATTAAAACAAAATGATGGTTCAAATCAAGATCGTTGCCTGTGCCATTTGATATAGTTAATGACGTTTCAATATAAGCTGTATTTCTGAATCAATGATAATTAACAGGGCTATTTGCAAGATGTCAGTGAATCAAAAAATCAGCTTCTGCTCTCCATCTCTGAAGCTACTTGTAGATTTTACAAATCTTGAGAATAAATTCAGCCCTTAAAAAGAGCCCTTTTTATTATGAATGGTAGGCATTACTGTACATCAGTTTATCATAGATGTTGTTGACTCTCAGGACAAAACATTTTGAGAAAATATGCTAAAATAAAGACAAGTGTTAAGAATCTCTTTCACATACAGATTCACATCATTCTTCTACAGTAGACAATCTCAATCCAGCCAGGGCTTCTGGGCTAAAGACTTTAAAAAATTTAAACCAGTCCCAGACATTTTGTTATTGTTTATGTTTGATATTTCAATCTACCACCATCATGCTGTGACTTGGTCTTGAAGGATGATCCTTGTATGCAGTGATTAGTACCTACTAAAAGTCATGGGTGTCAAAGGATGTACATGGGGCACAAATAGTAGCCTGGCAGGTCCATAGGTCTAAGGTGAATGCTTGGTTTGATCTAAATGTGTCTGAACACACAATGTACCACAGTCAGACTTTTAGCAGCATGAGGGGGACTTACAGCAGATTTTGGTAAAAAACCCATCCAATCCGCACATACAAAGAAATCAAACCATACGTAAAGTTATGTGTAATAAAATGGAATGACACATGGAAAAGTATTGAAATTACTGAAATGTATTTCAAACAAATACATACATTTTGTTGGTGATGACAGCTTCAAGACGCCTCGAGTTCAAAGAGATCAATTTTTGTCTCATCTGACCAGATTATATTATTCCCAGTATTTCACAGGCTGCTAATGTCATGTCTTTCTGAAGCTCTCCACAAGTGGTTCTTGACTCTTGGACAACTCTTCTAATAATTATTTTCACTCCGTGATCTTTTCACTTCTGGATTATGACCCCATCAGTGCTCACAGGCGCTTTCGTAATCAATGCCATCAGTATGTTTTGCAGCAACAAGGTTGTGAAGGTTTTGAGAGAGCTCTAGGGTTTAACCCATCAGGAAATGTTTCTTGTGTGACACCTTGGTAATGAGACACCTTTTTATAGTCATCAGTTGAGAATGAACCAGCTGATATTAATTAGCACTAAGAAACAGAATTGCTTTTTAATTACTGATAGATTTATAATGGTGTCATGGACTCTCTATGCCTTTTTGCACCTTCCTAATGTATTGACATCTATGGTTTGATTTCTTTGCATTTGTGGATTGGATGGGTTGTTTCCGATATCTGGTGAAAATTTCATACTCAGAAAATTGATGTGTTCAGTAATTATTTTACCCACTGTGCACAGTATGACCATTTACAGGTAAGGAAATGGTATGAGTCAGAGTTATAGTCTTGAAGTTATATAAATGTACTATATATAAAACCAAATCAGATCCGTTCCTGATTCCCATCATCATTTTGCACATTGACACCATGTTTGGCAGGTGGTTATAATGTTTTGGCTGACTGTTGTATATCAATCACCGACCCTTATTGGGTGTCAATTCCTCACATGGACACCAAATTAGAAATTAGAGCTGATTGTTGTATTTACTCTGATTATCTTTATCCAATATTAAAATTAGTTTGATGATCTTAAACATGTAAGTGTGACAAGTATGCTAAAAAGAGAGAGAGAGACCAGGAAGGGGCAAATACTTATCTGTCTATAAAACTCCAAATTTCATAATCACTGTTCCTCCTGTTTTACAGATAAACCACTACAAGTCGGGCACACAATCTTTTAATGGGCCGTACCCCTTGTTTATTTCATCATAGAGGGGATCTCATTTCCAAAAAGCTCTCAGCCAGAACCCAGCAGGAACCTGTCATGAATCGGCTTGGGCCCCATCATGGAGTAGGGAAAAATCTATGTAGCTTCATCTGTAAATCGATCAATGACCTGCTCAAAGATGGTGACAGGAGAGGGACTCTTAAGACGCCTGTCAGACTTTGACTAGAGCCACTAGATTGATTGTGCAACCTAATCAATACTAAGGTGGATTACACTGAATGTAAAGCCAGGACCTTTGATCTAAACTAAGGACTCTATACTTAGGACTGTTGAACATTAGATCTTAAAGCCCTTAATTGTTAATTAAATTATTTCTGATCAGCAGTTTACTTTACTGTGTTTAACAGAAACTTGGACCAAACCAAATGAGTATGTAGCACTAAAAGAGGCAAGTCCCTCTGGATATAGTTGTCTACACCAGCCTAGTCCGTCCGGTAGAGAAGGTGGGGTCACAGTTATTGATCACAATAACCTCAGCATCACACAAAAATCTGGCCAAATAATTAAATCTACACAGTCCGTTCTACTAAATATAGTTTACAGACATTTAGGCCCTTACTCATAATTCCTAAATGAATTTGCAGATTTTGTCAGTTGTTGTTGTTTCATCAGATAAAGCTTTAAATGTAGGAGACTTCAATATTCACTTCAATAGCCCGATGATCCTCTCACAGCATTCGTATCCATCCTAGATTCAGTAGGGGTTAATCAGAAGCTCGGGGAATCCATTCACAATGGTGTTCACACCCTCAATCTAACACTAACTTCAGGTTTAAATATAGAAAATGTAGTCATAGTTCCACAGTCTGAGTCGATCTCATACGACTATGTTATTTCATTTAAACTGCATCTTAGAAATAACACGTACCTCGCCACAATATCACATCAAGTGCACATTCACGTAATTTACTGCTAGGAATTTTATCAATAATCTTCCAGAGTATTTGACCTTGATTGGATCACCATCAGACCTCTCAGAACTCGATCAAGTATCTGAATGTTTAGAATCAATACTCTCCTGTGCCTTAGATAATATAGCTCACCTGAAAAGAAAAATAATCTGGGAGAAAAAACTAGTTTCCTTGTATAACAACCACACGTGTCCACTGAAACAGACTGCACAAAACCCAGAGCATAAATGGCATCAAACTAACTTGGTAGTATTTAAACTAGCATGGAAGGAGAGCTAAAAAAAAAAGCTCTCAATACTGCTAGGACAACTTATCTATCCACTATCTAACAAATCTAACAAAAATAACCCTAGGTTTTCATTTAATACAATAGCAAAATTAATCAGAAATAAGCCTGCTACAAGAACAAGCATACCACCAATATATAGAAGCAATGACTTGTTTAAAAATAAAATAAAAAATATTAGACACACAATAATTAACATTTCAGACAACACTTTTATCTTAGATCAACAATTGGATCTAATATCACTAATTAACATTTCACTATCCACTACCTACACACTTTTTAAAACAAATACTACCGACAGTAATCGTAACTCTTGTGAGAATAATAAATTCCTCACTTAGCACCAGATATGTATCTGAATCCTTTGAAGTTAGCAGTCGTTAAACCTCTGTTTAAAAAAAGCCTGAACTTGACCCCTGCCAGCTCTCAAATTATTGGCCAATGTCAAACCTTCCATTTATTTCAAAGATTCTAGAAAAGGCTGTAGCTTAGCAGTTATGCTCCTTCTTACATAAGAGCGACATTTACAAATTGTTCCAGTTATATGTTTTAGCAAAGCCAGATGAGAAACAACAGCTTAATATAACTGAGGAAAAAATATTAGACAGTGAATGCTTCATAACTTCATACTGTTAAATTCTGAAAAGATAACAGGAACCTAAGCAGCTCGGAGCAAGCTGTCCGATTACAGAGTAACTCTGGAGGCCATTCTGTTTCATCTTGTACAGCAGTGAAAGATCTTGCTGTTATTATTGACCCTGGTCTTTCATTTGAAACCCATGTAAATGTCAAATTTTGCATTAAATATAAAATACTTGGATGCTTGGATGCTTTCACCCCCACCCTGACACATTCACTCAGATTTGATGACTGGTTGGCTGCCTTGTGTCCCAGGATGCCCTCATGTCTGTGCTACCTCCTGGATCTCCCCTTTAGCTATGCTGTCATAGAGAGTTTTGCTGGAGCTCCTGCACTCAAACCGCAGTGTTCATCACTCGTTATCACCTGCAACAAGTAGTCTGCTCAACTACTCTGAGGTCCCAGTGATCCTGTTCCACTCTACTGCTTGGACCATTGAAATGCAGACCAATCCTGCTGGAAAACACACACTCCTACTGAGGAGAGCCCATACAGACAGAACCATGCACCACTTACCTGATTTTAACTCAGAGGCTCATCTGTACACAAGGAACTGGACTCATTGCTACTCTTAGTTTTTATTTATTCATCTATATAATTTCTGTGTGAGGATGGGCTCCTCCCAAGGTTTCTTCCTACAGTTTAGGGAGCTTTTCCTTGCCTCTGTCACCTTTGGCTTGCCCGGACCCAGATTTGCTAAAAATTCTGTAATTCTGCTGTGTGACAATTTCAGTTGTAAAAAAAAAAAGTGCTATACAAATAAAATGTACTGGATTGACTAGGTCCCACCTCTGAATCCACCCTTGTTTTGAAAAAGCACACACCCACCCACCCATACATACACAAACACACATGCAAACTCTGTTGTGGCCATTTTTTCATCTGGATGCTATCCATGGGCTATAAATTGTTCTTATTTGCAAATACTGCTTTGCTGTACAGGTAGGCCAGTCTCTTTGCTGGGGAATTGGGGGATGCTGCTAGCATTCTTGTGCCCAAAGAGCACCCACCACAGCAGAGCACACATGCAGAAAGTCTTTTTTTCACCCTTTTTCCCGGAGTTCATGAATAAATTCAGCATCGCACAGCACATCAACGGTGAGGATGAGTAAACTGTCCTCAAGGCATACATTTGTGGCAAATTAGACATCAAAGGCATAAAAAAATTACCTGTACAAATAACTGTATATTGTCTAAACATGCCCCAGAGTCATTAAATCAATCTCTGCACTGTTTACTGGTGCAAACATTCTGCCGTGTATTTCCTCCCAGGTGTGTGTTATTTCAGGCTCTATCTAAAGTCGATGACAGTCCGGAGGGATATACAGGGGGAATATCTTGTTATTGGCTCTGCTATAAGTAGCACATAGAGAATGCATTTTCTTTCAGCTGCTGAAAAACACAGAGAGCTTTGATGGAGGAAACCTGTATTGGAACATACGAGGTGAATGAATGACAAGACAATGACAAGAGAACAGTATGTGCAGTTTTCATCAACAGAGTTATTTGTTCAGTCCTTTGCATCAGGGGTTCTCGACCTCTTTTGACGGAGCAGTATGTGGGTGTGGATGGGCTGCGGCGCACATGATTAGCCTATATTTTACCCCTGCCACCGTCTGTGAACCATAGCATAAGAACAGCCACAATTTTTCTTTTTTTAAAAATAATACTTTAGCATAACAATAGCACACTTGAAGTATATAATTCATATTCACACTGAAATACACTGTTTATATACTTTTTTTCTATTTAAATAATTGTGGTATAATTTAAATTTGACATAAATAAACTGCACAAGTATTATAGCAAGTGTGAACACTCAATAGTATTATAAAAGTGTACACTTTGTAGTATACTTACACTAACATTAAACCCTTCTGCCAAATAGGTAAAAGGTTACTTTGTCTTCAGCAGCTGTGTACGTAATACTGTGCAAACCTACACAAACGGTTTAAAGTCATTTATCTGAGCATTGAGTGTCTTTCTACCAGCAAGAACATTAAAGAAAAAACAACAAGAAAGCAGTTTGCGTAAAAGTCATTGAGATGATGTGAGCTGGTTACAAGAACAGGTTGGGTTCCAGATCTCCTCTCCAGGTCTCCAGCTATTACATGGATGTGAAACTCCAGCAGAACCTGATTTAATGGATGGAAGGGCTGATTGAGTCCAAACCAGGGATTTGATGGCAACTGCCGGTAACACTGGGCTTCAATGAAGAGAGGTTTAAAAATGGTTAAGCCAACATATTGACACGTAGAGTCAGTGTTTTCTGTATTACTGTTATTTTATTTTTTAAATTATACTAATATTAATGTTTTTTTGGGGGAAAAACTATTTTCTCAAGCTCTTAAGACTTTTGCATAGTATTGTAGTGATATGAGAAAATTTTCCACCATGGACCATGAGGCAACACAAGGCACATAGATTGCAGAACGTAAGGTATGACAGACAATACAGGTAAACAAGCAGACAGGACAATATGTAACATAAATCAGCAACTGGGAAGGAGATACAGTGAGTGATGTATTTCCAGAGTTAAGAGTTTGAAAAGAAGTGAGTTTTATGGGTTTTAGAAATTGACAAAAATATGTTTGCAGAGCATCTTAGTATACCAGCAAACAATGGATGAAGTAGCAGAGTGCTATTTATGGCCTAACATTTAGTATCAGACATGTGACAACATCAATTGAAGTAAGTATCTATCTATCTATCTATCTATCTATCTATCTATCTATCTATCTATCTATCTATCTATCTATCTATCTATCTATCGCAGGTAAAATAAGTATTGATCACATCACCAATTTTCTAAGTAAATATATTTCTACAGGTGCTATTGACATGAAATTCTCACTAATTGACACATGCAGAGAAATCAAACCATACATGTCCATACATTACGTTATGTGTAAATGTAATGACACATGGAAAAAGTATTGAACACATGAAGAAAGGAAGGTGCAAAAGGCTGGAAAGTCATGACAGCAGCTGAAATCTATATGTAATTAGAAAGCAATCCTACCAAATTAATATCTGCTAGTTCAGTCCCAACTGATGGCCTATAAAAAAAAGCGCCTCGTTACCAAGGCGTCAAGGTGACCTGAATCCTATAGAAAATCTATGGAAAGAACTGAAGGTCAGTTGCATTTGCATTTGCAGATTTAAGATTCAAGAGGTTTTTATGGTCAATACAGCAGTATACATAGTACACAGTGTATTGAAATAGCGTTTCATGCAGACCCCCACCCTGGTGCATTTGTAAAGAAGATAAAATATAATATCAAAAACAAAATATTTAAAGGCAACTATACATACATTTTAAAATGATAAAAGATATAAGAAAGGATCTATGTATATACACACTGACACAGAAGGACATAAGACATTTTAAAGTGATATTGTGCAAAATGGTTAGTGTAAAAATATTGTTTCGGTTTGACAAGACAAGCAAACGGGCCAGCAAAAGTGTGTGTGTGTGTGTGTGTGTGTGTGTGTGTTCAGCAGTTCTTGGGTGGTGGCACTGAGTTCAGGGTTCTGACCGCTTGTGGGAAAAAAGCTCCTGCAGTGTCTGGCAGTTGCGGTTCTGATGCTGTGGGACTGTCTGCCAGAAGGAAGTGGGCAGAACAGTGCATGTGATGGTGGGAAGCGTCCTTCATGATGCTGATTGCTCGACGGATGATGTGTGTCTGGTAGAGCTGGGAGATGGAGCAGAATGGTAATTGTCTCACTGCACTGTGCTAATTGTAAAGTTTGGTGGAGGGGGGATTATGGTGTAGGGTTGTTTTCCAGGGGCTGGGCTTGACCCCTTAGTTCCAATGAAAGTAACTCTGAATGCTTCAGCATACCAGGCGATTTTGGACAATTTCATCAAACAGTTTGGGGATGGCCCCGTCCTATTCCTTTTGACTGCTCACCAGTGCACAAAGCAAGGTCCGTAGGAACATGGGTGAACAAGTTTGGTGTGGAAGAACTTGACTGGCCTGCACAGAGTCCTGACCTCCACATGATAGAACACCTTTGGGATGAATTAAAGCAGAGAATGGGAGCCAGGGCTTTTCGTCCAACATCAGTGTCTGACCTCACAAATGTGCTTCTGGAAGAATGGTCAAAAATTCCCGGAAACACACCAGAAGAGTTGAAGTTGTTACAGCTGCAAAGGGTGGACCTACGCCATATTAAACCCTATGGATTAAGAATGGGATGTCACTTAAATTCCTATGCATGTTAAGGCAGATGAGCCTTTAATTCCCTGCTACATTCCTGAACAATGCCTGCAGTGTGGCAGGATGTATTATCCTGCTGAAAGAGTTCCAACCATCTCTGTAGGGTTGTAGTGCATCCCAGTGCCATTTCTTCAGCAGATAGCCCCATATGCTGCAAGCTGGGATACACTCTGCATTCTGGCACATTTCCATCATAGTCAGCATGAACCTTTTCAGCAATTTGTGCTATAGTTGCTGTTCCATCAGATCAAATCAGATGGGTAAGTCTTCGCTCCCTATGCACATCAATTCTTTGGCTCTAAAACAAAAATCTAGCCTACCCTAACAAAATAAATTTATGGTGATACACTACAGATTTTGGTATGTCAACCATTTTTTAGGTTGCTCGATAAGTTGCATACATAAGTGTAATCATGTAATCATTAAAAAAAACTCTAAACAAAAAGAAATAAACATATTTCTTCAGTCAGTTCACATCCACCTGCGTCTAACAATATATTACCCAAAACTGAAAACAATTCATGAAGACTTAGCACTGTCACCTGGCACAGTAAAATGGTAT
>JBBIGC010000002.1:4309778-4332076 GCA_037576955.1 Lepidarchus adonis
TACACCTGTTCAATTGCATGTGAACACAAATTGCTAATCAGCCAATCACATGGCAGGACCTGCATTTGGGCATCTAGATGGGGTGAAGACAGGTTGCTGAAGTTCAAACTGAGCATCAAAACGGGGAAGAAAGAGGATTTGAGAGACTTTGAACGTGTCAAGTCTGTTGGTGCCGGAGGGGCTGGTCTGAGCATTTCAGAAACTGCTCATCTACTGGTACATTCACACACAACCACCTCTGGGGCTTACAGCGAACATGTGGATGAAAATACCTTGTTGATGAGAATGAGCAAAGAGGTTCAAGATGACACTTGTTACAACCAAGCTATGCAGAATACCATCTCTGAATGCTCAAGTCAATGTCGAATCTTGAAGCAGTCTGCTACAGCAGACACTCTTTCAGCTAAGAACTGGAAAGTGAGGCTACAGTTTTTACAGGGTCCCCGAAATTGGACAATACATGACTGGAAATATGTTGCCTGGTTTGAGGGTCAGAATTTGGTGTAAAAATTCTATAATGTATAATGTGTGGGGGACATTTTCTTGGGCCACTTAGTACCAAAAGTGGGTCCAATCTGGTAATATTATAATGTACCTAATAAAGTGACTATATTTGTAGATCTACATCTCTCATTCCCAGATCTAAATTCTTTTACTAGGCTTCCAAAATGAGAAAAATTACAGTTATTTAAAAAAATGCACCACTCGCTTGCCTTAAATATCCTTTAGGCTGCAGTAATTGGTGC
Source organism: Lepidarchus adonis (assembly GCA_037576955.1). Classification (NCBI taxonomy): domain Eukaryota; kingdom Metazoa; phylum Chordata; class Actinopteri; order Characiformes; family Lepidarchidae; genus Lepidarchus; species Lepidarchus adonis. Next base: position 4,310,525 of record JBBIGC010000002.1, read on the forward strand.
TTGGCAAAATCCACTGAACCAAACTATTTCCAGTTTTCACAGGGACCTCAGTTTGCAATTGTGTGACTCAAGCGAGTGAGGGGGGAAGTGACAGCAGGGAAAATGCAGGAGATAATCTGGTAAATATAGAAGGTGGGTTGTGTGACACCAAACATTAATTCTTACTGTAATCTGACTAAATCCTGCCTCAAATTTGGAAACGATGTTCAAACCTGACATGGGAAGTCAGATCCCATTGGGCTGGAGCAAATATTTTAAGGTCTAGAGAGCATTACCATGTTGATCATAGTAAAATGTATCAGAATCTGGAATCAGAGCTTTCTGAGTACTCTACAACTGTATAAAAGATTGGCTTTATTGTTAGATGTTCACTTCTCAGAATACAATTCAAAGGGGAAATATGAAAGATAAAGATTTGATTAATACCTTTTAAAAGTATTCAAAGATTAAATATTAAAGCATCATTCTAAGCGCATTTATGGTTTGTATTCTAAACTTTGCATGGGTATTCACTTTGCTGGAGAAAAGAAATGTGTGATGCATTAAAGGAGAAATGCATGTCATATAAAGCGAGCCCTCTGTGAGACTACATCAATACTTGACCATGCAAATTAGCCTAATTCCTGCGATCTCCCTTTTATAATCCATTCATCAGGTTAACACAATGTAGAACGGGACACGTGATAATAATACCATGAAATTAAATTGCAGTGGCGCAGGTCCTGTGAAATTGCCTCGTTCCTTTCACCCAATTTTGAAAAACAGTCTCTTTGAAGTAGGATATTATGAATGTGCCTTTCTCATCTTTTGCTGTAAGTCATGGCTGTTCTTGCCTTCTGGAGGGAAAAATCACAGCTATATTTCCACAAAAGAAAGAAAGGGGAAGAAATGACAGTTTGGAGTGGCTTCACTAAGACTTCTTAACGCTCTGCAGCCTATGAACTATGAGTGTGAAAAAGTCAGGAGCCGCCAATTATATGTTGAGGTTATTCTCTGTTTTAGGCACTGATTAACTGCCAGACTGGGTCTCGGTTTGGTGGTGGGGTGACTGTCATGGATATGCCTGTCGTAGCTTCATTTGAGGGTCTGTTTAGAGGGGTCTAAGTTTGGTTCGCATCTTCACATGAATAGGCTTCAATTGAACCTGTCCAAGTGTGAAAATGAAAGCCATTACTGTAATTTATATGTAACACTGTCAACTAACATGTAATTAGACAATTAATTTGCATTTTGCATTGAAACTCTGACTTTTTGACTGTTTTAATAGACAAATACAAAACATGACCAACATGCGAAGGGTGGTTTGTTCATCGTCTTTAAATTGTAATGAAACATTGGATTTTTTGACCGATTGCAATCCTACCCATCCAGGCAGTGCAAAACCATTTCTGCTTTCTCAGACTCAGCCATTGATGGCTTTGGCATCACCGGGGATTGAACACATAATCTCCCAATGATAGATCTCCCAATCCCCTACATGTTTCCAGTCCATCCAGGGTGTTGGGTTGACCCAACACATCCATCTAGGAACTAGACAGTTGCCTAGAGGGACAGTGGAGGAAGGGAGTTCTCAGTTCACTATGAGGAACTTAAATAAAGAAAATGTCCTCTGAGCTGTTTCAGTGAGTGCAATGATTGGCTGAGGATTATGTTAACCATTGTTCTAGCTGTAATTTACCCCCAACTTAGTGAGTGACCAATCAAAGTGTAATTAATGACGGGTCAATCAAATTCACATTAATGGTTATCCTTAAAACACATGATTTTTTTAATGTACAGGGGTTCCTCAACTTATGACGTAATCTATTTATGAAAATTTGTGGTTATGACGCTGCCCCAGACTGTTTTTTTTAATGGTGTGAAAAATGAAAGAAAAAATAGCTTTAATAAAATGCCAAAAAAATGCAATACAGAGCCTCGGGTGGGTGAATGTCTCCCTCTGGTGGACTGACAGTGGAATGGCCCCAGTGTAAAACACAGTAGACGCATATACAGTATAAGGGGTTTCGAAATATGTCAAAAGAAGACCACCTGTATATACAACTATTATATAGGACAATCTATTTCCTTTACTGCATTGATCATTATTTTATGAATTATATCTTTAGTGTCTGTCTTTCCATTGGTGTAGTACAAATTGACTGTTAAGAGATCATGTTATGTAGTTATGGTGCATTATCCACAGGGAGATGTTTGTTCAGATAAACAGTGATATCTTGCTGAGTTTCTAGCAGACTTCCAGCTGTATACAGCCACCACATTGTTCTAAAGCCCTTTATTTGAAACAGGATATTGGAGCAATTGTACACAGAATTATGTATGTAAAAAAAAGTATGAGATTTTTGTGTATTGGACCACCCATCAACAATCTTGCAGGACTGACACTAGTGGCAGCAAAATTGTGTTTTGCCTAGAGCGTGTGGCCCTGGGGGTATGGGTGTGGGATAACCTGAAGTGTCACTGATGTGCAATTAGTAGTAATGCAGGCAAATCTCAAACGGCACAAACACAAAGCAGTCTCTGCCACCTTGTGGAGTCTCTGACCCCTGTTCTACAATTTGATTAACTGAGTATTGCTGAAGCTGTTGTAAAATCCTTGATATGCACCTGTGAACCAGTGTAATTATATTGTAGCTTAATAAAATTACACTGCAGGGCTGAAATTACTTCATTATGATGATTATCATTAATGAACGAAATTATTTATTGAGCATTGGTAAAATATTGTAGCTAGTAGCTGTTTTCAAAACAATACGTCTCTCCAGGATGGACGTTAAACGGATTTTACTGCGCTTTAGCTGTGGGAAAATTACTAACACATGACCTTTTTGTTTTTCATATATGATTTTTTTTATATCAAGATATCTATCTTGAGCTGATATTATAAAACACACCAAAGTCCTCCAGGAAGAAAGATGCATGACCCCATACAGCTGTTCCAAACACTAGACCTAATTAAATATACCATGTTAACTACGTTCTCCTTGGAAATCTTCAATCTAATTTTTTTTAATCAGGATAACAAAAAAGTGATTGTAAACTAATTTCGAAATTGTGTTGATCACGTTCTGGGTTATAATCGTATTTGCCGTTTGGTGCACTGCCAACCTTGTGTAAAATCTGGATGGTGGTTGAACACAGGCTCTTTTTAAACAATGTGTTAAATTGTAATGGCTGATCATTCTGTTTCCAGGTCTCTCCATGTTTACAATACTGCATTTAGATGTACTTACTGGGTAAAAAAACCCAAAAAAACTAGACATACAGTACTGACAAGCGTACTGTTCACTGTATTAATTTCCTTTGCATTGAATCTAATATTATTGATTGATGACACAATGTCTAAATAACAAAGTCTTTTGCACAGTAGTGTATGTGAAGGTATTTCAAGAAATCTTACTTTGCAGATGCTGCTGAGCGAAGAGAAATATTGTACATGTTTAACGTGAGATGGACTGATGTAAAGTAAGCCATCATTGGGCTCTGGAGCAATGAAAACATGTTCTGTGCAGTGATGAATCACACTTCTCTGTCTGGTAGTCTGATGGATGAGTCTGGGCTTAGAGGATGTCAGAATATCGTTACCTGTCTGACCACATTGGGCCAGTTGTAATGTTTGGAGGAGGAGGGATAATAGTATGGATTGTTTTCAGGGGCTGGGTAAGCGCTGGTGTGGGGATATCTTAATGTATCACGCTATGCCTCCATAGTTTGTGGGAACTTTGTAAGAATAATTTAGGGAAGGTTCTTTTCTGTTCTAGGTCCTTAAAGACGGGGTTGGCCGAGTTTGGTGTGAAAGAGCTTGACTACAGTGTCCTTACCTCAACCCAGTCAAACGCCTTTAGGATGAACTAGAACAGAGATTGTAATTGAGACCTTCTCCTCCAACATCACTGTCTGACCTCACAAGTGCTCTTCTGGATGAATTAGCAAATTTCCCACAGACACTCTCTAAAATAGCACACTCTCCAAGCTATAGGCTTCCAGCTGCCACCTCTAGAAACTGAAACGGTTTCCTTTTCGTCTGGTGGTTATTGTTCTCCAGTGTCAACATGAAGAGGATGGGTTTCCCTTTTGAGCCTTGGTTTCTCCCAAGGTTTCTTCCCTTAGCTCAGCTCGCCCTTGGCCCTCTGTACAGACCTGGACTCTGTAAAGCTGTATTTCTACAAAGTTGTTTTAAAATAAAACTTGACCTACACTACTTACCCAGAAGAGTGGAAGCTGTTGTAGCTGGGACACCAACTTCATTTGATGCTTAAGGATTACAAATTACTTAGAAGTTCTTGTAGGTGTAGTCCTTTACATCATGCTGCTCACATTTTGACATCATGTGACCAAGACGACAACTAAAAATTGGTCAAATGTACCTTGCCATTGCGAGGCTTCAAACAGACAGAAGTGTCATTAGCTAGTTGCAACAGAGATACAGAGAGACTTGAAGAGTCACAGAAAGACATAGAAGTGGACATCCTTTGGCTTCGTCCCACACTGATGATCGCTTCATTATGAACAATGACCTATAGAACCGGATGATTTAGCCACTCAGCTCCAGCCACATTTAAAGAGGTTAAAGGAACCCAAGTGTTACGTCAGACCATTTGAAACTGTTTACATCAGCTTGGTCTGAATGCTAGACAACCTACAAAAGGTACCTGACCACACCACCAGGCACAGGTGTAATTTACACTGGACAGTGCTGTTCTCCGATGAAAGTCGATTCACATTGAGCAGAAACGATGACTGACAATGATGTTGGAGACGTAAAGGAGAGCAATATGCATCATCTTTGGTGGTGGTGTTAGTGTGGGCAGGTGTGTCTAGTAAATACCGAACTGCCCTACACTTTGTGAATGATACAGTGGACATACCACCTGAATAACATCATTAATCCAGTCATTGTGCCCCTGCATGAACAACACAGGCCTAGTTTCATCTTCATGGAGGACAAGGCTCCAGCTCATCAAGGTCACATCATTAGGAAATGGCTGCTGGAGACTGGAGAACCTCAAATAGAATGGTCTGCACCTCCTCCAGACCTGAATCCCATATAAAACCTATGGGATCAGCTGAGTCACTGTGTAGAGGCTCGTATCTCTGTACCTAGAACCTCAATGACCTGAGGGCCCTTCAAGAAGAGTGGGATGCCAAGTCTCAGCAGAAATAAGTCGACTTGTGAACAGCATGAGACATTGTTGTCAAGCTGTAAATGATGCTAATGGGCACATGACATGTTATTGAGAATTTTTTTTATTTCCATAGTTGTTGGGTTTTGTTTCAATAAATTGCTTCATATGAGGAAATCACCATTGCACACTTCTACTTAAATGCCCCACTTTCATGATATATCACTGTAGCAGGAACTTTTTACATGTCCCATAAATTTCACCTGAAAGCCAAATTTCCCTCATTTTTTTGTGAGCAGTGTATGTGCATACACATTTTAAAAGCACAGTATCAAGAAGGGAAGGAAAATGAGGTTGAAAAGATATAATGTACAAAGTAATTAAGGCTGTTTCTGCTTCATAAAAACATATGGATGTTGCAAATGGACCTTAGAGGATATAATTAAATACAAAACAATAAAAATGTAGGATATAGGCCATTTAATATGCATGCTTATGTCCAACTCTTGAGGGGGAGCTCTCCCAGTGTGTGGGCCCCAACCCGATGAACTAGGCTGGAAAGCAGCATTAAGTACATTTTAAGGTTTCCTGGCATTTTAAAGGAGAGGGAAGGTGGCGTCTTCTGAAAGCCAAGACATTATTCACAGGGATCGTGCCCCTCCCGTCCCACATCTACCAAAGTGGGACAAGGACACACATGCGGAGGCAGGGGCAGGCGAGAGGAGCTAAAGAACATAGCCCGCTGGAGAGGTGTTGCTGGACACCACCACCTATCAGCTCTCAAATTACAGCCTCCCCCCACGCTCTCCTACGGTGAAAATATTACATTACGATTATCACAGTCCCCATGTGGCCAATAATAGGCCAGGTCCCGGTCAGCTTTCATTAAAGGGGCTGACGGTGCTGTGATAAGAGTACTCAATGGGGAAGGCTGCCCACTGAGTGTGGAGAGAGACAGAGTGCGAAAGAGCACAAGAGAGGTGAATACAGGTTATCGAGAAGGGCCTCAGGAAGCTTGCTCGAAACGCACAGCTGGACTCAGGCACCCACGCAAAACCCCCTGCTAGCACAGAGGGAATTAAAAGCACTAGGCAATGCTCGGAAGACTGAAAAAGAAATTCAGAGATTCATAGCCATGGAAAGGTGGATGCTCGTTTTAACCACCAGGTTATTTTGGCCTTGAGGATACATGTAATTTATTTGTAAATTTAAGGAAAGAAAAGAATGAAGGTAGGGTTCCTGTTCTACTCCAGTGTAAACTGTACGTGGCTATTCATGTGCTCTTGGGTTTCTGAGAGTGTACCGTACATTCTAATTTCTTACTTATATACATTACCTATATACATTACCTATATACGTTTCAGTCTTCCAGACCTGGCTTTCCTAAAAGGTTCTCATGCCAGTAGCCACATGAGGACCAATTTAAACTAGCAGTCACCTCACAGCAAGAAGGTCCTGGTTTCGATCCACAGGTTGAACTTTCTATGTGAAGTTTGCAAGCTCTCCCTCCATTTGTGGGGGTTCCCTCTGGGTTCTCCAGTTTCCTCCCACTGCCCAAAGGCTTATGGATACTGTTGACTGGCCTGTTTAAATTGCCCAAAGGTGTATGTGTTAATGATTGCCTGTCCCCATGTTGAATTGTGATTGGTTGCCCCCTTGTCCAGGGCGAACCCTACCTTGTGCCCATAGTCAACTGGGATTGGCCCCATCTTCCACGCACCCATCAATCCACAGTCTATACAGCATATATGCAGATGCAAAATTAGGCTACAACTCATTAACCTATATCTGCAGTTTAGCCCCACATATTTACGCTAAGGCAATAAGGAGTATTTCCGTCTGGGTTGTTTTTTAAAAGAGGCCCAATATATGGCCACCAGTCAGGACAGGGCTCATTTACATATGTATATCAGTTTCAAGGGCACAGTAAAAAAAAGGCAGGTTTCTTAATAAGGGATATATGTTGGAAATGGTAAAATGAACGGAATGTTTTAGACTTAGAGCAACTGGCAATTTGTCCAAGACTGGCCACTCCAGCAAATACACACTAAGGCCTATTGTATTTTCCCAAAAACAGGCCACCCCACATTACAGGCCATCCCGTACTATAAGCCACAGAAAATGCTCATTTATGTATTAAAACACTAAGATAAGCCGCCCCATGTATTAGCCGCAGCGTTACTGAATTTACTGATCTGAAGTAAAAGCATCTAATTTGGTCATTGGAGGCCTTTGCAACTCTACACAAGTGTTGTGCCGAAATCCTACACCCCTACCGGTTCCTACCATCTTTCATTGCAGCACAGAAAAAATAAAGCCGTTTTGTTTAAATATCGTGTCAGAAATGAACAATTACTCGTGTTACTCTTCGATAACTGTGGCTAAATTCAAGATCACGTAGTTCTTGCGTTGCGCCATGATATTGGTAAGTTCACAATTTTACCAGTTTAATTGTTCACACTCAACTACATTATAACATGGCTTCAGGTGATGTGCCGAAATCCTACCCCCTTTCATGGGCACGCTTTCACTTTTTACCTCAGTGTTTTAACCAAAGTTATATTAGAATAATGAGTAATTGTTGTTAATTTCTACCAAGCTATTTGAGCAAACATTGCTGCATTCAGTGCTATAGCGTGTGGTCGTGAAAGGGGCAGTAATTCGTAAGGGGCAGGATTTCGGCACAACAACCGGCAGTGCCAAATATCATTCTCTCTTTGCTATATAATTCTATCTATCTAAAATGATCAAGCTTTCTTTGTGTTGCTGTTCATCGCTGCAGTAAACAGTACATTTAAATTCAGCTAATCACTTGGGCGTGTTGTCCTTTTGTACTGAATTATACTTTTAGCGAATGCGTGGTCATGTTTGTAGATAGGACGTCCCATTTAAGCAAACTGCTCCCAATACCAGGTTTGCAAAATTAATGTATAAGTCGCGGTCTATCATTAGGGAAATGTGCAGGTTTGAACCGCATTGAAATGCTATTGAGAGAATGAAATGGGCAGTATGTGCAAGAAAAACCTCAAACATATATAAATAAAGAAATATTGCATGGAAGAGCGTTAAAGATTTTAAGCAAAATGACTTTGGAAAAATGTGGTTAAAGTTAATTTTATCTGAAGGCAATCTGTGTAAGAGGGCAAAATGTTTTATTTTAAAAATCACTTTTGACAGGTTGTACTTATTTTTTGGCACGAATGTAGCTAGTACACATTTGGTAGATGTTCTTATGCAAAGTGACATAACTAATTCATGCTACAGATGCAAAAGAATGTAGCATTAGGAGTCTTGATGGTGTAACAGAGTGAGGAATTAAAACCCAGTTTTCTGTATGGAGGGGAGCATGTTACATGGATAAATGGCTGAACAGAACATGTTATATATTATTTGGTTTACACTATGCTACATTTGATTTCATATTGAATGATCAGATCAGTAAAATCTTCTTATGGAGATGTCAAATGGTATTGGTGGTACATCAGGCTTTCGTAACCCATTCAGTTCTGTCTAGATCGGCCCTGTTCCCAATCCATAGTATCTTCTTTTTCAGTAAGAAAGCTTGTGCTATGAACCCAGGCACGTCCCAACATATAAGAAAAGCTCTCCTCCCTTATCATGCAGGGAAGTGGGCCAGCCGGCGCTCCTGCACAAATATCATCATTCTCAATCTCATCGCTCCTGCCTGGGAGCGCCATGCATTGCCGAGACCCTTCTGTTTCCCTGACATTTAATGCACTTTCACTTTGGACAAATAATGAGGAAATTTGCTGACACTCACTGTCTCCACTGCCACTCCTACCCACTGTCCTGAATTGCCGGGTTTTTCTAAATAGAAAGTAGATGAGCTGTATATTTTCAAATCAAGGTGGGGGAAATCATCGGGACGCAGCGCTCATGGATTTCCTACATGAGCAGGCCCCATTATCTTCTGACTTCATAAGGGTGTTTTCATGGGAAAATTCACACTGGGTCCCTCTGGCATTAATACCCATGGTCTGTACTGAAGGTTTTGAGTCATTAGCATTTAAAAGTGTTTTGAAAGCATAAGCTGGAATGAAAAGACACTTTCAAGCAAAAAAGTGAAAGTCCACATTTTGTTACTTATCAGCTGCAAACACTAAAGGTAGATGGAGTAGAATAAAATGTGTCAAGCTGCAGTTACACTAGACATCTGCAAAATGGGCATGAATGAGGCTTTCCCTGAAGATTGGCACGGAAGAAAAATCCTAAATGTTGCCCAAACAACACAATCATACCAAATCATACCAAATGTAGATAAACAGAATTTGGGAACTTGCACATGTGCAGAAATGGTTAGACAGTAATCTAATAGCTGTAGCAAGCTGGCTGTGTCACATTACCACCACAAACAGTAAAACCAAAAGCACATAATTAAATGAGATAATTCAGCCATTCAGCCACTTGACATGTGAAGTGCATAACACTCATTACCTTCTTAAACTGGCACCTGTCTTGGGATGGACTATATTATGCAGCAAGTGAACAGTCAGCTCTTGAAGCTGAAGTGTAGAAAGCAGGGAAAATGGATCTGAGTGCCCTGATTGTGATGACTGGGTAAGAGCATTGGCAAAACGACAGGTTTTATGTAGTGTTCCTGGTTTGCAGTGGTCAGTACCTTCCAAAAGTGACCCAAGGATGGTAGCTGTTGAACCAGCAACAGGTTCGTGGGTGGAATGGCCGGGGGGGTCTACACATTAGATGCTCAGACATGGTGATGTTATTCTGCGTCCTTGTGAAGTCTGACCACATTGAATCTGACAAGCCTATGAGACAGTCCATGGTTACATCTAAGCATCCAGTTGAGTCCAATCTCATCCTAATTATATCACCACTGTCACAACTGTAGGTTAAAGTCATTTGCCAGCTTATGTCACCATCATGCTCCACAGAAAGCTGATGATACCTGATATCTACACAAGAGCAAACATGCTGTCTATTAGTAGTCTGTACTATTGAGCTGACTTGATGAATTTCAAAGGCCTGACTAACAGCTGTATAGTTTACCCCACATTAGCTAAAACTAGGGGTGCCCAAAGTCGTTCCTGGAGGACAGACGTCCAGCACAGTTTGCTTGTTCCCCTGCTCAAACACACTCACTAAACCTGGCAAAAAACAGGTGAGATGGTCTAGAAAATCACCAAACTGTATAGGACACAGGACACAGACTCTCCAGTACCGGAGCTGGGCACCCCTAAGCTAAATACTGATGTGTGTTGGTCTTTCATCTTATTTACTGTCAGTTATGAAGCCAAGTTATCAATATACAGCCACACAGCAACTAACCTTTACACTTCCAAAAAAAAAGTGCTTCTGCTGCAGGGAGTAACTTTGGTCAGTGGTTAGCGTATGTCAGGGGTGTCAAACTCAGGTCCTGGAGGCCGGTATCCAGCACAGTTCGGTAGTTACCCTCCTCAAACACACTCATTCAGCCTGGAAATTAACAGGTGATTTGAATCAGGTGTGCCTGAGCAGGTAAATCATCACCGGCCTCCAGGCCTGGAGTTCAACACCCCTGGCATAAGCGGTGGAAATATTGGCTGCATCCCAAACTGCATACAATACCACAAGTGTGTAATAATTCACAAAGAACCATTAGAAATGCAGTGGGCAAGGCAGTATGTAAAGTACAAGTTTGTGGTTTGGGAAACAGCTTCTCTCTTTCCTTTGTCGTCATTTTGGAACCAGCATCGCGGTTTCAAAATAAAAGCCCTTTTCATAACCCTGTGAACTGAGATCAATCAGCATTAAAATGTCAAGGATAATGAATGAAATAGGCATAGGCAAATGTTTATCACTGTGTTACATCAGATTTTTTTTAATAACACTGAGATGCTAATGCTTTTTATTGAAATGTTTTGCTCATTTTTGCTTGCTACAAGACATCCATCCAGTCTCGGCAAAGAACACACAAAGCCATACTTTAGATGTGAAGAATGAGGTCTGATACTGTCATGCTGGAATAACTATGGACTTCTCACAAAAACATCACCTTGATAGCAGCATGTGTTTCTCTATAATCCCAATATTCACCTCTGTGTCAAGGGCACATTCAAACAATCTGAACTTTGCCAGCACAATATAATGTCTAGTTTGAACGTAATGCTATGCTAAAGTTAAAAGGAGTGTGACACACTTTCAAACAATGGCATTGGATGGTTTTGATGAAGGGCCCTTAAATAACCAGACCCCAAGTTTGGCAACAATATTTTTGTCTAATATCTTAGATTACAGTACAAAAGATGCCATCAAAATTTGTATACACATTTGCCATTTTTGTTGTGATGTCCAGTAATATTTGGGGGTAAGCTGTAACCTTTTCTTCATATTCACTCATGCCTTGTGCAGGTTAATCACACGGGGAGAATTTGTGCATGTATTACAATATTTCCATGCCAGATTTGAGCATCAAAACCCATCAAGCACATTAACGCTCCTGCACAGGTAACATCCAGGAAGGAACGTCAATTCTCTGAGAACATGCCAAAGCAAATAAACAAAAAAAGAGCCGTGTTTTTTTTTTGGCCCATGTTTAGGTCCCAAGTCAATGGATCATCTCAAAGGGCATCAGAAATCGTGGCAAAGAAACAGGTCTGACAACGAGAGGGAATAAAAATCAGCCAATTTCATGCATGCTGGCAAGCGGAATGAGAATTTCCTCGCTCTGCAAAGGGAATTTTAAGCACCAGTCTGGAAACTGCATTAGTTAGCTTAATTTTTTTGATGGGTTTGCACATTAAATGTTGATGAAGCTCAATTAAGTTGATTCTGATGTTTCACTGCCCTAATACTAAGAGCAAGGTGTTTCCATTTTCCTGCATTCTCAGTGGCTTTCCTTTTTCCGTCAAGTTAAAAACAAGTTTTAGGCCTTTTAGAAGACGTTTAAAGCATTATCCATGGAGAAACTCCAAGGTGAACTCCATATGCCCAACAGCGAGTGAGTGGCCGCTGTTGGAAGAAGTAGAAAATACAAATCTGGTGAAAAGTCCAGCACACTAAAGAAAGGTCGTTTTAAAGAGTAGGAAGCAATCCCTGAGGAAAACGAGATTATGCAGATCCTCTAGTCATCTACAGTATCTCTTGGCTTTAGTTCTTGCCAAAGGCAGAACCTGACACTGTCCACCAACAAGCGGTACAATAGTCTATTAGAAATAAGAGCAGACTTGGGTGAGGAGGTCTATGATAATACTTTCTTATGGCAATTGACACAAATCAAGTGTAATAATAAACTTAACCTGCACTTAAAAAAATGGAAATTGAACAGTGGGAGAAAACGAATAAATCAGCAGAGGTGTTTTGTAGTCTCAAAACTGGATAATTTACATATCAAATTATATTCATGATTAACTAAATAATTTTGTTAAGTATTTAAATTAGAGTGATTAGATATGCCTTTCTAGAGAATCTTAACAAGAATTTCTTACAGTAGAAGTATTAGGAACTGGGACATCAAGCCTTTTGTGCCTCTTAAACATTGTTTTACAACAGTAAAGTATATGTTTAAAACATATTTTTACCATTTATGGTGGCAGGTACTGTACATGCAGGTTGTCCTGTGAAAAAGTAGACAATTATATCACCATTATCAACATCACATATAACTGCGCTGTAGGCATCCTGACCCCTGGATCTCATGACCATCACTGTGGTCTATAAGTTTCTTTGCAGTGAACCTTGAAACCATTTAGAATGATTTCATGTACGTACCATGCAAAAGAAAAAAAAATTTTTAATACAATGTAAATAAATTTACATAAATAATAGCAACCCTGAATGAACTGAAAGAAGGAACCAGGTGATATAGTCCAACAAAGTTGATAAATAAAATAATCAAATGTTAAAACAAATATATAAATAATAAAAATGTAAAATAAATACAGTAACATCTCTCTCTCATTCAAACTGAACTTACTTGTGCTAACAAAAGTTGATAGACACAGGAAAAAGGCAAAAGCCAATCAGATTAGTGATATGTGATTAGGAGGCCCACATCCCGAACACACATCGTGTCTTCACCAATCACATTAGGCCCTTGGGTAGAGAGCGCTATTTAACCCTCCATGTACCTACATGCATTATGGAGCGTTACATTTTTGTTTTAGCAAAATTATTGGTGAGGACAATTCAGCAAATTCTAGGTATTGGTTGGGAATTCTACGCCCTTGCATTATTGGGTCTTTCCCCCCTTTTCAAAGAAGCTTTCCAGTGATGTTTTTACTCATGTTGGCGTATGTTCGCTACACGAAACAAGTGTGGAAAGAGACCTTCAGAGATGCAGCCCAGTACAAAATGATGCACAGTCTATTCATCAATGTTATAAAAGCCAAAGTGAACCCAGACTTTAGATTTAAATGTCTCTCAGCCTAGCCTTCTCTGCCATCTTCTTGTTGATAACTTCCTCTTCAACTTTAACCAAAGTTTCCTGCATTCAGTTGAGCAGTGACACCCAGAGGACACATGAAGTAGTGATGCCTATGAGTCAAAATAGTGGCAAATGTTTTTTTTAAATTAGAATCAGCATTGAATATTGCTTATCGTATAGTGTGAGCAAGGATGATAATATATATAATATATAATTACATACATAATTGACTGGGTCGGTAGAGCCAAATTTCCATTCACTTTAAAACTTTGGAATGAATGACAGCTCTTACCAAACATGCTGATAAATGCTTCTGTTATGATTTTTATTGGACCTTTTGAGACAGCAAGGCTCAGCTCTGGCCAAAAGCAGAGGCAGCTGGTACAGGCACATTTGGACTCTTACTGCGGAAGGACTGTAGGAGATTGTGATTGACTGGTGCTTGGATCGAACAAGAAACACAGGAGACAGCAGCAGGCCAGAGAGACAGATGTCGAAGCCATGTAAATCAATGACAGAGTGGGAAGAAGCTGTGCTTTTTGAAAAGCCATGAATTACTGCAGTATTTTGTGATGGGTTGATGGAGCAATGCAATATGGTGTACGACCAGTGCAGTGTTGTGTTTATCGACTCCTGATATTGAGCAAATAATGAACTCTACAATCAAAGGGGGTTCCTTTTTCAGTCTGAGAAAGACTGGGCATAAAAGCAACGTGTTTTAGTTCAGTTTAGCTTTATGTGGTTGAATTAAATATATTTTAGTAACTTTTTAGTGTCCAGATGTGGATTCAGTAGTTTAGAACTGCAGCTGTAAGACTTATATTCAATAGTCACATTTAAAATAGATGAAATAATTCCTATAAAATTATCACCAAAACTTTCTCAAACCACATCCACCTCATCAGTAAAGTGCAACAGACTTGTTAATGTGGTTTAGGTCACAGTTGGACCTTTCCACCAACAGGGAAAAGTTCGGCACCAAATCTTGAATTGGTCAGATCCTTTCATCAAAAATGAACTGGTTTGGAGTTGACTCCCAACTGGAACCAAAATAAAGCTGTGATATGTTGATGTGATATGTTCTTCTGTGGTTTTGACTGGAAGCAGACAGCAGTGGCATCCTGGGTTATGGATATTAATGCAGCTCTGCTACTTTTTGCAAAATTTAAGCAACTAATTAAATTTTAGTGAAGACAGTGGTCCCACACAAAAGATTACCTAATTCGCTGAGGATAATAGACTAGCTTTTACTACCATGGATGATCTCCCTGTATTTTACGCTTTAGATGCATTTGCTGGACTGTTCCTCCAATCTACAGGCTTCTAGCTGCTAGATCTGGCTTCATTTCCTTCTGCACATTGTTATTATCCAGTGTTGACCAGGGGAGGATGAGATCACCTTCTGATCCTTGGTTCCTTCCAAGGTATGTTAGGGAGTTTTTCTTGGCCCTCGACTTGCTTCAGTAGGGGCTTGGACCTGGATTTCGGTAAAGCTGCTTTGTGATGGCACTTGTTGTAAAAAGCGCTATACAATCAAAATTGGCATAATAATGTACATTTTGTTGTATTAGTACAAAGTTTTAGCATCACTAAAACCATAGCTATACAATAAGGTACAGGGCATAGGCCAGTACTGGGAATGTTCTTCAATTTGAGAAACCCCCCTGCAATAGGCCATGGATGGCTATGGTACCATCAGGGACTAATTATAAGATCTCCCATGCTTAAGACCACTTTATATTATAGTGTCTCATGCTGTGTTTTATTCTATGGGCCATTTGTATTACTTCTGTAATTGCTTTTTTCAAACCTGCTGGAAAATATAAACCTCTGGGATTTGTTCTGTAACAGTAGCTCCCCATTACCAGTATACACAGGCTTCTTGGTTAAGCTTTGTAACCGATGTGTCTCACAGATACCTCGTCAGTTTGCCATTTCTGAAAAGTGGGACAACCTTTTGTTGAGGCTCTTGTTGGGATATGGCAGGGAGTGCTTTTTCCGGCACTGTACTTCATGCTGCCTTTTAATGAATATCTCCACTTCCGCCCTACACACCATCTTCCGCAGGCAGAAAAGGGCAACGTTAAAAATGTACATATGTCTTTTAGAGCAAACAGAAATTGCAGTAATTCAGAGAGTTGGTCACCATGCTTGATAATTCAGCTCAGAAGTTCTGGCAGAAAAAAGCAATGTAGAAAATGTCAAGCTTGCCTCGAGACCAGCCCACAAAACAGCAAGACCGTAGTGGTGAATAAGGCCAGTCATTTCCCGGCCCACAAACCCTGCAAATCGTCTACAACTATTCTCTGAACGCGTTCTACCTCCCATCTAATGTTGATTCGATCTTTTCCAGGACAGTGCATTTCCACTGAGCTTCTCGAGGGATATGAGTGGTCAACTAAGCCGAGGTCAGGGTGTCATCCGAGAGTTAAACTGCCCCGGGGACCCCATGCAGCACTAATGAAAGGTTTTACACTTCCCTCAGTCAGACGTGTGTGCTCAATGTTATTTGGCCACTCGAATGAGCGCAAGGGGAATATTAACCACTATTGTGCGCAGTCTAGTGAGTAAAACAATCAGGCTTTGTGAAGGAAGCCAGGAGAATATAAATGGGCAAGCTGCAGGTTAAAGTCCCTGCGTAGGAACTCCATAAATCGATTATAAAGCATACATAATATAACTTAATTATAAATGAGACTGCACTAGACCTAGACAGAAACCTTTGCTTTTGTTATGTTTTATACTTTGTGTATATAACCACTTAAAATGGTCATTCTTCAAATTAAATTTTGGTATATTTATTTTAACAGTGAAAGATGAAAATCCAGAAAATCACATTATATAAAATATATTAATTGATTTGCATTTCATAGAGTGAAATAAGTATTTGATCCCCTACCAACCATTGAGAGTTCTGGATGCAACAGACCAGTTAGATTCTCCTAATTTCAACTCGTCACCCACATTAAATACACCTGTCTCAACTAGTCACCTGTATAAAGACACATGTCCACAGACTCAATCAATCAATCAGACTCTAACCTCTCCACGATGGGCAAGACCAAAGAGCTGTCTAAAGGTGTCAGGGACAAGATTGTAGACTGGAATGGGATACAAAACCATAAGCAAGAAGCTGGGTGAGAAGGAGACAACTGTTGGTGCAATTGTTCAAAAATCGAAGAAACACAAAATGACCATCAATTGACCTCAGTCTGGGGCTCCGTGCAAGATCTCACCTCGTGGGGTGAGGATGTTAATTAGAAAGGTGAAAGATCAGCCTAGAAATACACAGGAGGAGCGTATCAATGATCTTAAGGCAGTTGGGACCAGAATCACCAATAAAATAATTGGTAACACAATACGTCATTATGGATTAAAATCCTGCAGTGCCCGCAGAGTCCCCCCTGCTGAAGACTCACCGTGTTTGGAGGAAGTCAAATGCTGTCCAAATATGGAGGTGGCAATATTATGCTTTGGGGTGTTTCTCTTCTAAGGGCACAGGACAACTTCACCGCTTTGACAGAAGGATGAACATACAGTCAAGGCAACAAAGGAGTGATTCAAGAAGAAGCGTATTAAGGTAATGGAGTGGCCTAGCTAGTCTCCACCATGTACTAAGTCTAGTTTTGCTAGGGGATCAAATCCTTATTTCACTCAACAAAATGCAAATCAATTTATATAATTTATACAATGTGATATTCTGGATTTTCTTGTTGATGTTCTCTCTCTCACTGTAAACATAAACCTACCATAGACTGTTAATTTATTTGTCAGTGGGCAAACAATTATTTCCTTCACTGTACCCACTCACATGTGTGCACATGGAACAGCGTAGTGTGTACTCAAGTGTACCTCCGTGGTGCATGGGCTGGGACTTGAACTTGTGACTTTCTGATCCGAGGGACAGTATTGTTACCTCTAGGCCACTATTGTAGTGCCTTCAAAACAAACTTTATTTGGTTAAATAGTATCTATTTTCTGTCCATAAAACATTACTTAATATCAGGAAGGTCTTTAGGTCTTTACTCAGAGTAAATTTGCTGACTAAATAATGTCTTACTCTTAGTGTGATCTGTCAAGCACACCTCGATTTATAGTCTTCTCCATCTCTACAATCTGTCTTTTCATAGATTGGTGGAGTGCAAATTTTATAGATGGGTTTGTTATCTTTTTCAGCCTGTTGAGCATCAAGTCTTTTTCTGAAACCCTTTCGTGTGTGCCATTATACAATTCCACAAACATGTTGTCAAGATCAGACTTAGATACGGTATCTCACAATACTGAACATATGACACTTTGATACAATGTAAAGTAGTCAGTGTACAGTGTAGATTTGCTGTTCCCTCAAAATAACTCAACACGCAACCATTAATGTCTAAACCACTGGCAACAAAAGTGAGCACACCCCTAAGTAAAAATATCCAAATTGTGTCCAAAGTCTCAATATTTTGGGGGGCCACCATTGTTTTCCAGGACTGCCTTATCTCTCTTGGGCATTGAGTCCACTAGAGCTTCAAAGGTTGACACTGGAATCTTCTTCCACTCCTCCATAATAACATCATAGAGCGGGTGGATGTTAGAGACCTTGGGCTCTTCCACCTTCCGTTTGAGGAAGCCCCAAAGTAGGGTTTAGGCCTGGAGACATGCTTGGCCAGTCCAGCACCTCTACCCTCAGTTTCTTTAACAAGGCAGTGATCGTCTTGGAGGTCTAGATTTTAAAGGGAGGGGATCATGTTCTGCTTCAGTATGTCACAGTACATGTTGGCATTCATGATTCCCTCAATGAACTGTAGCTCCCCAGTGCCAACAGTCATGCAGCCCCAAACCATGGCACTCCCACCACCATGCTTGACTGTAAGCAAGACAAACTTGTCTTTGGACTCCTCATCTGGTTGCCGCCACAAACACTTGACATCATCTGAACCAAATAAGTTTATCTTGATCTCATCAAACCACAGGAAATGGTTCCAGTAATCAACCGTGTTCCAGTGATCCAGGCTTTCTTTTGCATCATCTTTAGATGAGGCTACCTTCAGGGACGAAAGCCATATAAACCTATTTGAAGAAAACCTCTGGATATGACGCTGAGCACAGGACTGTTCTGAATGGAACTTGTCCTGCTAAACTGCTGTATGGTCTTGGCCACTGAGCTGCTGCTCAGTTTTAGGGTGTTGGCAATGTTGTTATATCCTAGGTCATCTTTATGTAGAGCAACAATTCTTTTTTTCAGATCCTCAGTGATTTCTTTGGACCTTAAAATATCCTTCTGTCAGTGATATTAGTGGATATAGGTCCTGTCAGGCGTACTTGTGAAGGTCTTATGAAGAGCTATTAAGTTATAAACACTGTACAATGCGCCATCTTCAGTGTTGGCACAATATAAGACCCCATAAAGAGGTTACCTACTACAAAACATGTTCATTTCAGTGCTATAATGCCATATAGGCCAAACCCTGGCTTGTATTCTGTGAGACAAATCTGGTCCTGCGTTATAATGCAATAAAGGTGCTGGACAATCTTAAGGACAACATCCTTAAAACCAAAGACAAAATGGAAGAAAAGGTGCTGCATTATAACCAGTGTTTGCGACTTTATGTGAAGGAATCTGATATTTAGTGAAATTTCCAGTAATTTGTTACCAAATGGTGCACAAAGATAGGGGAGCACATTCCCACTCAGCACAAAGTACTTTGAGAGATTCCACCTTATTCCTGCTGCCGGAAACCGCACACTTGTCCCAGTTTTCAGCTAAGCACACGGGAGGAAAATTTCCATTTAAATGATTACTGATCCCCACAGGTGAGTGTGGAGGGTGTCGCTGCAAGGTTAAAGCCATTTGACCACGGCATGTAGGAGAGAACAAACATGCGCTGTAATTGATTTGACGGCCTCCCACATCGCTCAGATAGAATTCACGCTTCACACCACAGTGCAGTTTTCAGAACCCTGCAAGTTATGTAATGGCGAATTAAGGTCTAGGATCAGTTTCTGTCATTTCCATCCAAATGATGGAACAATCTGCGCCTTTCAGATCAGCACCTTCAGGATATTTTTGCAGAATATAACATGGATGCTAAAATGCTTTGGTGACATCACAGGTGAGAGAAACCCTTTAAAGCTACATAAATTAGGGTCAATGTATAAAATTCTGATTCATTTATTCAGAAGAGATGCATGTGATATGAGTAGTTGCCTTTCCCAATTGTTTGCTATTATAAATAATTGGGTATAACTCTAAAGTGAGAAACAGACTAATGTGCCATGAATTTTACTGCACATCTCTCATACTGTATAAAATACATTGGAAAAATATATTCAGGAAAAAACAGGGCTGCCTAATTCTTTATTAAATTAAATTTTGTTTTGTTTAGAATGAACTATGTATAATAATTATGTATATTTACCAAAAAAACAATGGAAATTTACATAATTACACCCTTTTATGGCAACAATATTCCCTAATGGCAGCGGAAGGATAATGCACCCTGTCACATTACAACCATAGTTCAGTAATGGTTTGAGGAATATGACAGAGGTGTTGCCTTGGTCTCCAAATCCTCCAGTTCTCAGCTTCTGTATGATGTTCGATTTGATGTTGCAACTCAAAAACTTAAAGGAACTGCTGCTAATATATTGTTCCCAGATACTAAAGTCTAGTTTGAATGTTATGGCTGATCAATGTATTTAGAAAAATGTAATGTTCCTCATTTAGAGGAACTGAACAGGATATGAAGAACCATCTTCCTGTCCATTTGCGAACTGTACAGAACCAGGACTCTTTTAAAGCAAAATTGAAGACTTTCTTATTCAGTAAAGCATATAATTGTTGATATATAGTTTTATCAATCTATTGTATTTTACCTATTGTATTGCTGTTTTTATCAATCTATTGTGTTTTAACCATTGAATTGTTGTCTTATGCTGTTTTAATGTAAGTACTTTGAGATTTTCTAATGAAAAGTGCGTTAGAAATAAAATTTATTATTTTATTATTATTATTAAGACAAAAGGCTAATGAATGCACAATAAAGCTTTGTCATAAACCCACCACATACAGCTGTTTCTAAAGCACATACACACACACACACACACACACACACACACACACACACACACACGAAACACAGCAACCACCTGTCCCAGTCACAATTCATTTCCACCCCACCAACCAGTGTGTGCAGTGTGTGTTGGCAGTTATGTGCTGGCTGCTCCAGCCCACCCTCTGTGCCAATATGAGTGTCATAGACTTCCAGGCGCTCCGGCATTAGCCTCTGACACACGTTCAACACTCGCGCTCCACTCTCGGGTGCACAGCAGTGAACAAGTATAAAATACAGAGTTGCATAAGCCATTGTGAGTTAAACAGCACTGTAGAAAACTCCATTCATTTGTTCCTTAATTTGACAGTGAAAATGAAGATCTACCTTCATCAGCAGGAAAAAAACCTCATATTTTAGTGAAAATGACCAAGAGGCCTCATTAGTCAAATAGATTAAATAGAATAAATGTAAATATTCAAATAAACAACACTTGCTGCTAGAATAATTAATGCCACCCAGCTCAGTTAATTAACCCTTCATTACATTAAAGACTGCCAATCGAAGGCTTACTCGATTAGATCTAATAAAGCATCATGTCTGATCTGCACAGGCTTTGAGAAAAGTGAGGTCATTTAAATGGGAACAGCTGATGGTTTTATGAGTGTTTTATGATGTCATTATGTAAAAAAATATCTGTGCGCGCACACACACACACACACACATACACACACACACATACACATGTGCACAAACAGACACACACACACACACACACACACACACACACACACACACATACACACATATGCACACACACACCCACACACACACACACACACACACACACACATATATACACACACACACACACACACACACACACATGTACACATGTGCACACACACACACACACACACAGACACACACACACATATATATATATACACACACACACACATGCACACACACACACACACACATATATATATACACACACACACACATG
>JBBIGC010000002.1:4359379-4377534 GCA_037576955.1 Lepidarchus adonis
CAGCCGGGTTCTGCCGCCCCATGCCTGGCGTGGCCTCGCAAGGCATTGCGGGAACATGGCGGCGTGCGAACCTTACACACATCTTAACCAGGGGTGACAATAATTATGGAGGCCATTGTATTTAACCCCAGGTTCCTCACCACTTCCCATCAAACCACTCTGAATGACTACTGAATTAACGAGGATTTTGGTGGATGCAATGTTGGAAATAAGGGACACTAATAACTTCCTATGTCTAGTTTCTGTTGTTCTATGGATTTATGTGAGTTAATATAGACGCCCTGAAAAGACATTCTGCTTACAGAGAGTTATAACTCACCACACCCTGAAGACTGGAGATCAATTCCACACTTAGGCAAGATTGCCCTTCTTTAACCTTGAGTTTGCCTGATGTTTGTGAGATGCACTTCTTCTCTGTAGAATCCTACAATAAAATGCTGAAGCTCAGCCTTGAGATATATGCAGATACTGAATGAATAACAATGTTCACCACTTAACCACATTTGAAAATAAATTGTGCAAAAGTAGGTCCAATTTATTGTCTGAGCCACAGTTTCCTGGTATCAGGAGTTCATTGAGAGGGGGATGAGATGAGTACTACCCAGACAAATGTATAAAATGTCCTCATCTTAGGTACAATCTGAATGGAGTCACTACTTCTACTTACATTCAGGTATAACTATGAGGAACACCTTCCTCAGCCCCATTTCGGTCCTTCACACTGCTTTCCCAATTCTTTTGTGAGTTCTTTTGGGGATAGCACCTAAACTGCTTTGCAGTTGTTCAAACTTCCACACTTTTGAGCATCAGCATTTTATTTTAGAGCACACACACCCAATGAGAATATTAGCACCTAACTCACTTTGTTCCAAAGCTGCTAGATGCTGCATGTACTGAGAAGTTTGAAAAAATGTATTCAAGTTTTGGGTACTGCATATACCCATCTCGTTATGTGAGAACCTTACCCACCGCTGGTTGTGTGGAGGTGGTGTTGTGTATAACTGCAACTTTCAGTGTCCTGTGTGTCTAATGTTGATTGATTATTCACAAATTTCTGTCCATAATGCTAGCATGGCTAATTTGGCTGTTGCTGCAAGCTTCATAGACCAAACAGTCTGGTGAGATTCATTCTAATAGCTGTCAGCATGGTAGTGTGGATAATGAAGTGGTTCTACTCAGCATTAGTTGGAAAATAACGTTTCAAAATCAACTTCCTTTAGTCTCGTCCTTTAGCCAGCCCATGATTTTACCCGATTCCTTCCTTTTTTGAAAGTGCTGCATTTCTTTTCACATTGGAAAGCATTATATATATATATCATGTGGAGCAAAATCCCACACCAGTCCTGTAGACATGAGATAATAACTGAGCCATGAGTGAAACTTCCTTGTGGAATAGGTGGGTTCAATCCCTAATAATAAATAATAACACATTTTTGTAGGAAAGCATGACCAAATGCGGTTTTAACCCAACACTCAGTCACAACATTAACTACTGTGTAAAGGGGCTGAGGGTACTGTAAGGCTTTGACCACACAAACATCTGAATCAAGCTTTTTCTGACAACAGTTCAGGTCCAATGAAGCCAACTGATCCATATCTCCTCCAGGGTGTATCCTGCCCTGGCCTGTAGCCCGCTGGGATAGACTACAGCTTCCCTGCAGCCTGAAATAAATAAAGCAATTTGAAAACTGGATGGATGGATGCAGCCATTTTTC
This sequence comes from Lepidarchus adonis, assembly GCA_037576955.1. Lineage (NCBI taxonomy): Eukaryota > Metazoa > Chordata > Actinopteri > Characiformes > Lepidarchidae > Lepidarchus > Lepidarchus adonis. The sequence goes on from JBBIGC010000002.1 coordinate 4,361,095, forward strand.
ATGAATCCAATAAAAAACAAACAATAAAAAAGCCTACAGAAATGATCTTGACTGCATGGTTTCTGCCCCCATATGTAAACATGGTGGTGTTCAACAGATGCTAATGACTGTGAATGTACAGTAACATCATATTGAAGCTACAAAAATGCAGCTTTCAATCCAGAGTACATTCATTTCTTTAAAGTAAATACACCTTAAGTCATTGCCTGAGAGTTAACAGTCAGAGTGAATTAAAGTTATAATCTGAGCTAAATATTTAATGTATTCAGTATTATATTGTTTGCTTGCACAACGTGCTTCTAGGTATTACCGTGTTTCCCCAACGGTCGGCCACGGAGCAATAAACCTCCACTGTTCAAGAAGTCAAGACTACAGTCTAAGTTCCATCATTTCCACGCCTCGCTACAATACATTGATTTTGCAATGGGGCAGCTTATCTAAAAACATGAACACATTCACTAAAAGTATAAATATATTTAATTCGTATATATCAGCGTGAAAAGACAAACTCCCCAAATTATTTGTTGAATTTAAATGTACTGTTAACTACAGCAATGAACAGTTAGAAAAGCAACGCAAAGCAAAGGTAGATAAGTGATGGGTCAGTATAAAACATGGAACATGTAAAGTGCCATTGCTTACCTCCACTTTTCATAAACAAGTTGTTTGCTGGAACTAGCATTGATTAGCAGTTAGCTTAGCCGTCATGGTAGTCATCAATGCACCAGAATACACAGACTCTCTGCGTATTGTAAAATAAATATGGTTGTATATTGATCTCGTTTAAATGCAGCATATGATTAGCTTTACTAAGTATAACCTCACAATTGTGGTGTCATAATCTGGCAAATATGACAAATGAATTTGAAGATAAATAAGAGAGAAGAAAACCCTTTCTTTGTTGCTGTAAGCTGGAAATGTCTCAATTTAACAGGATTGAAAGTTTATTTTTAGGTGAGAAAAAAATAGTTTTTAATTTAAAAATATCTAATAATATGATTCAGAGTCTTCTGATCAGATTAAATTAATCTATTTTTATATTTACAAAAGATTCAATAGCTTTTATGATGACTGTATGTCTCTGGAACCTAGAAAGTCCATATTTGCCAAATGTTTTCTTTCTGTAAAACTATGTAAAAACCAAGGCTTCGCTGCCAATGTGAAATTAAAGGTGCATTCTCAACTAAATCAATCAGTCAGTCTATCCAGCCACCCTTGCATGAATGGCCCGTTTTGATTGGTCCATTATTCTGTGGACTGCAGCCAAACTTCAGTAGGTTGAAAAGGGCAAAATTATGTTTTGTAAGATATTTAATTAACTTTTATTAAATGACCTTGGGTTTCCTCCATTGTGCACCCAATTGTGACTTTCAAACAAAAACAAAAATAGATGGACAGATAAATGGACAGACAGACAGACAGACAGACATGAACAGATAGGTACAGATAGACAGACAGACAGAAACAGATATGTATAAATAGATAGACAGACAGACACACACACACACATACACAGAGAGATAGACGGACAGACAGACTGACATTAACAGATAAGTACAGTACCGAGACACACACACACACACACACACACACACACAAACACACAGAGATAGATGGATGGATGGACAGACAGATGGACAGATTGGTATAGACAGACAGACAGACAGAGACAGATAGACAGACAGACTACCGAGAAACAGACAGCGAGACAGACAGAAAGACAGATACTTTATTGATCCCGTTGGAAATGTAGGGTTATGTATTGTTCCTTTGTCGACTTAAACATTAAAATTAGACATTTTTCAAAATTGTGAAAAAGCCTAATATGAGCGAGGACGTGGACCCTTTAAGGACTCTTTAAAAAAAAGTTTTTCTTGACGACTTCTCCAGCAGACAGTGTGAGACATGGGACTCAGCAGACAGCCAGTCATCTGACCTCATCATAAGATCTAATGCAGTCTTCTGACAGGAAAAAAAGAGCTTCACGCACTCCTTCCAGAAAGCTACAGACTCTCGATCTAAAAGAAAGGGAAAAAATAGAAGGGCGAACGCTCTGTCGAGACTGGACGTAGGACATATGGCTGTGCGAGATAGGAGCGAGTTTCTACTCTGGCTTCAAATTCCCAACCAGATGTGACCTCCGGCAGCAGGGACAGAGAGAGAGGGAGATGGAGGGAAGGGAGGGTGAGTGAAGGAGGGCATTGTCTGAGGAAATCAAGTGTGGAAAGCAGAGGGAAAGAAGAGGGGCTAAGGGGAAAGATGTGTTTGTAAGCCTCTTTCCAGCCCTGTACTAGCCCCATGAGGCAAGAGTGTGATGAAGTGTGTGTGTGTGTGTGTGTGTATTCACAGTGAGAGCTCAAAACCTTGTGAGCAACCCCCCCACCCGACCACACTCCTCCACCACTCATACACCCTTGTGCACTCGAACTCTATTCCTCAGCCAGAGCTGTCACCGGCGACGTCGGCCCACAGCTGATAGCATTGTCTCGTTTCTATTTGCAGATTGTGACAATTTGCTGTGAAATCTGGGGGTGTATTGTGCTGTCCCTGAGAAAAAAAGAATTCTGTCATGACAAAGACCTGAGAGAAAAATGAAGAGAGGTGATGGTGATTCAATTTGCACCTTCGATTGTTTTATAAAATTGTTTTTATTTATATAGGGCTAAATTTTGCTCTTAACTTCCCTGTTCCTGTCCCATCCAAATTCCTTATAGAGGGCTGAAAATGGAAATTTGGAAAGGCTTTTCCAAAACTACACCCTTCGAAACAACAAAAAACAAAAATTAAATCACAGCCCATAAGTTACCTGGCCTACTTAATGAAACCACGACAACCATGCCAAAATCAAGTGGCCCAAAAATACTCAAAGTAACCTTGACCCCATTCTTGAAAGGGTGATCTCGCTTCTGGTCCTTCCCAAATTGATCCTTTTCAAAATGGTGATTAATGATGGTCTTCCTCCTGTTGTTAAGTACATGATGGTTTTATTCTTTAAAAATACATTCAAGTCCGATTTGACCAAAATGAGGGTTTTTCAGAATTGTATGGATTTCATGTGTTCAGATGCTCCCAAAGTGTGGCCTCTTGCAATTGTCCATTAGCTGGCATAAGAGAACAAAAAGTTAGTGTTCCCCTCCAAGGATGTATCAACGTTTGCTGAAAAAATGTCATAGAGAGACTGTGTTAACATCCTTTCAATTACAAAATCACCAAAACCTGTTATTTATCAAGGGGTGCCCAAACTTTTGCATAAGACTGTAGTTGGATGGAGCTTTTTATGATGGAGAAAGCACATGGTAGCCTTCACCATAGCTCGGGGCATCATGTAAGAGTGGGCTACCACTGAAGTCAGGGACGGCTGTCGAAAAATGAGGGAAAATTTGGGGAGAAATGTTTCTTCATTTATCTTTCCTTCTCCTTCCTCCTCTTCCCCTCAAGAGTTTTTGAGAACTGCCAGACTGACATTGCAAATAACCATTTTTAACACCTTGCCTGGTCAAATAAAGTGTAAATTCAAATAAATTATCAAGCAAACAAACACTAAAACATCAGTCCTTGATGTCACCTTGAAAGTCACAGATGAACCATTTTGGTTCTCTAAAGATCTGCTTAGAAGAGAGTCATAGTTTTGAGTGTGAGGATCTTTTCAGAAATGAAAAGTTCCTCCGCATAATGGAAATGTATAATACGAAGATTAAGAAGCAGTAAGGAGTTTTAATAAGCTGATGTTTGTGAGTGTCCTTCAAGGTGAGGTCAAGTCATCAAACTAATTTTCAAATAGAGAAAAAAATGACAAGTTAAAGGTTTTGTGGAAAACCAAATTCCTCTGTAGGTGGGATCCCAAAAAGAAAGGGAGAGAGAGAGAAAGTTTGAGTTTTAACCACCACCAATATATGCCAATCACAATCTCAAAAGAAACATCAGTTCAGCATAAAAATCAGGAAAAATTAAAACACCAACAGCGATGTAGCAGAGCTTTTTAAACCTTTTACTCTGTATTTGCTCATAAAACATAAAATCAACCTCAATTCTTGTACGTACTAGACCTTTAAAAAATAGACAAGCGTCACAATCCACCCCATCTTCCTTTTCCTACTAAAATAGGTCGCAGTCTTAGCTTAAACAAGAATAAAATTACACAGCTGGCAATTTTTCTTCCGTTTTTGGCAGTATGGATGACGCATGGTTTGTCCTTGATGGCAGATACATCAGGATCTTTGTTTAAGATAACGAGGCTTTTGGAGACTGAAAAATAGTTTAAAGTGAGTCAGAGTTATAATGTGGTACATGTTTTGTGATCCTAGAAACACCAAAGTTTAAAAGATTCTTCTAGGCCTTCCCTCAAAAAACCTTTCTTATTTAAGAGTATGCAAAAGTCCAGATCAAATCATATCATATTTGTTTCCTTTAGTGGTCAGGTGGAGAAACTTTAAGAGCCTTTTCATGCCCCTGTCCTCGAATTCCTCCAGGTGTCTCTGCAATATGAATCTTTATCTTTACAGGTACATGGTATCCCCCTCTGGCTCTTTTCCTCAATTTGATTTTTCCCTCTCCCTCTGCGCAGTAATCTGATTTCTAGGTCACTGAATAACTGTATCTATGGCCAGGTGACCCTTGGGTCATTTGCAATTTCCTTTTCGTACCCATTTCCCAGAGATTTCCTAATCCTTCCCTTGCACTTTCACCATTCTGCAAGATTAAATGTCTAGTTCCTTGTGATTATGGAATGACCTTGACGAGGGCATGCAGCGTCTATAGAAATGAGGATCATAATCGAGGGCCTGGCGCTTTGATTACAACACAAGGTATTGTGTGGCGTATCACAATGACGAATGGAGCCATCTCGTCTGCAGTTTTGTTATTGCTCAAAGGGATGTCCCTCGTTGAGTTTAGGACACACATAATTACAAAAGGGCAATGGTTCACCCGAGGGTCAACAGCGTCAAATGAAGAACTGAGGTTAAGACTGATATATGGAAATGAAGAGGCTCTACTAATTGTGTTGTGATGCCCTTTAGCTTTCCTTTTTTTCAAAGAGAGTCAAATTAAATTAGCTTCTAAGTATCATCTATTAAATCTTGGTAGCCCATAGTGAAAGTATACACCCACTGGCCAGTTTGCTAGAAATGGCTCTGCCTGGCTGGTGTATAGACATTGATTGTAGCTGATCTGCACAACTTGTGATGGCCAATCTTGAGCCCTGGGCACAGAAGTGGCAGAAGACGCTCAGTAATAAAGTTATGCCAGATAAAGGCTTCGCAGAAATCAATGCCACTGTACCTTCCTTAGTAGAAAGTCACTGTAAAGCTACAGCTAATACAGTTAATTTAGTTAATATAGTTGTTTATTTGTCCAACACACATGTTGTTTAAATTGCAAACACACTTGTGCACCCATGTGTGTGGTGGACTTTATAATTAAAATGAATTGTTAATATACTGCATGTTGCAGAATCTTTGTTCTGGGCTTTTATATTCAAATGCTTATGTCTAAGGCCTATGTACATATGGATATATTCATCACAGACTTTATTATTTGTCTTTTTATTATATGTTATAAATATATAATATAATATTATATATATGATCTGAATGTCATGTGATCAGATGAGACCAAAATGGAAATCTTTTGTATAAACACCACTCCCTGTGTTTGGAGGGGGAAGAATGCTGAGTTGATCCCAAGAACACCACACCCACTGTGAAGCATGGGGGTGGAAACATTATAATTTGGGGCTGCTTTTCTGCAAAGGGGACAGGACGACTGATCCGTATTAAGGAAAGGATGGATGGGGTCATGTATCGTGAGATTTGGGCAAAAACCTCCTTCCATCAGTGAGAGCGTTAAATATGAAACGTGTCTGGATCTTCCAGCATGACAATGATCCCAAACACACCGCCTGGACAACAAAAGAGTGGCTACGTAAAAAGCATTTCAAGGTTCTGGAGTGTTCTATCCAGTCTCCGGATCTCAATCCAATAGAGAATCAGTGGAGAGAGTTAAAAGTCTGTGTTGCCCAGTGACAACCCCAAAACATCACAGCTCCTGAGAAGATCTGCATGGAAGAATGGGACAAAATAGCAGCTACAGTGTGTGTAAACCTGGTGAAGACCTACAGGAAACGTTTGACCAACCAAGGTTACATTACAAAGGTGAACAGAGGTGAACTTTTGTTATTGACCAAATACTTACTGTATTTTCTGCACCATTATACAGATACATTCTTTAAAAATCATACAGTGTGATTTCCTGGATTTTTTTTACATTGTCTTTCACAGTTAAAGTGAACCTATGATGAACATTACAGACTCTCTCATCTTTTAAGTGGGACATATATATATATATATATATTTATATATAAAATTATTATTTAATATGAAATCAATTCAGCAAGCTGATGTCCTGTGATGCATTTCCTCTCTTGCTTCCTGTCTTGTCCCATGTTAACTCGTCATGCCTTGCCTGATCCCTTGTTGTAGTCTGCACTTTTCCTTTATCTCCTCCTATGCCCAGGTATGTGTAAACATTCTAGAGTATTTATTCTCTCAATTTGGTCCGATCTCGGTCATGCTCTGTTATGTTAACTATCCTTGTTACACTATCTCTGTTATCTCTTTCTATATTAGAACCCTGTAGTGATTTCTCTTATGTTTACTTGCTGGTTAATAAACCGCCTGCCCTCGCGCTGACATGCTCAAAACGCAACTCCTTTGAACCATGCGCCCAATGCAGAACCCATTTCTCCTGCTACTCTAAACACACCTGTGCTTCAGACAATGTGCTTAGAGGTTTGAGTGCGCTTGTCAAGTCTGGGATAGGCTCCAGCAACCCCAACAACCTTGTTAAGCTCCTTTTTTTGCTGTCAGAAGACCGCATTCGATCTTATGATGAGGTCAGATGACTGGCTGGCTGCTGAGTCTCATGTCTCAAGGCAAGTTAACCAGTCAGCACAGTACATAGTGAAACAAAACAATGTTCCTTCCAGACCATGGTGCTCTGACCAGCACTGTTATGGTTGATACCTGGTGCAAAAAAGCATTTTTGGGCAGCTATAGCTCAATGGTTAGAGAAGTGAGTTTGTAACCGAAGGGTTGCAGGTTAGATTCTCGGAACCGGACAGCAGGCTGAAGTGCCCTTGAGCAAGGCACCTAACCCCCAACCGCTCACAATGTACGTCGCTCTGGAATAAGAGCGTCTGCCAAATGCTGTAAATGTAAATGTAAAATGTAAATTTTAAATATAACAGCATTTTTTAAAAAGCAGATATAAACATGACACTGGGAGAAGGGGATAATGTTGAATCGAGGTAGACTTGTTGCGTTAGGTTGCCCACATCGCTTTGCGGAGAAAGCATTAAAAAAACGTTCCTAAAGGATCCCTTTCCTATCGCATGATTGGTTAGTAGTTTGGAAAATAAAAAAGAAGAAAGAATGAATAGTCCAATACGTCAGATAAGATATTAGATCAGATTTTAAAGCCGATATGTATCTGATTGGCGAATAGTTGGCGTGTAGACTACAGAAAAAGTGCCAAAATCAGGCCTTTGTCTCACGAATGAGTGGAATTCCTCTTCAGATGTAGTACTACAGTTTGGGTGGTGCATTTAGCACAAGACACAGCGTCTTTAAGTATTGTGATGTTATATTTCCACCCATACGCTGAGCAATGCAATTTATCTCCTAATAAGGCCAGTGACTGGAGCAGAGTGAGGAGTGTAGGAGGATAGATCGGTGAAGATGGGTCTGGATGCCAAATAGCTGGGATGCTGTGTAATAAGCGAGCTCTGTGGAAGGAGGTGCTGCACATGTGTTATTACTGCTCTTTCTCCCCCATAAACAAGAAGCAGCCAAGGTGTGGCCTCTTTCTGGCCCCAGCCGGAGACATCTCCCACCACCTCCCCCTACTTCACTGCACTCCCTCTACCTCTCAACAGAGTATCCATTCCTTCTGCTTCCTCTTTCAGCCATCTATTCATTTGTCTAGGAGAGCCTATCTTTCTCGCTCTTCTGTTCCACCTCTCAGCTAGTGTTCCATCTTGACCCCTCCTCTCCTGCAGCTGAGAATTCAGACTCGTAATCACAGCTGACATCTTTGGCCATGACACACACTTTGCACCTGTTCGGTTGGTGCCGCTTCAAAAGCTGTCCCGTATCCACCCAATTTGGGGCAGTCTGAGGTTGCTGTAGAGGCTTTACATCCTCGCTTCTATGGCGTATGATGTAAACCAATGCAATCGCCCGATCCGCACAAATCTGGCGCGTTCATAATCAACAGACAGCATATTTCATTTCTGATGTTTGCCCCAGATTCAACATGAAAACTGGGTTATATCCTAAATCAAACGAAACAGGGTTGCATACTTTCTTTGGGTCGCCACATATTTGGCCAGGTTCCTCCTAGACTTGGTTATTGGCATTGACATATTTGTGGTATATGGATACGCACAGATGTTAATTTGGGCAAACACGTCTTCAGGAAGAAATGGAATGCTGTAGATGACTTTCTGCAGTAGGATAGTCTCTTCAAAAAGACCTGAACTATTAATGCAGTCTGACTGTTCACCAGTTCCTCCGTTGGGCGGGGCTTATGATGTTGATTGGTTTAAAAAGCAAGAAGTGAATCTCCAGAGAAGTGCAGTTGGTTCAGAAGCTTCATGGAGGCCAGAGTTCAGCGTTTTAGTGAAGACAAAGCTTAAAAAAGAATGTCAAAGACCCAGTTGGCAGTTAGGTAGAAATTAGAAAGTGAGACACCTGTTCCATCCTTCAGACATCCCTGAATTTATTTGCGCATCTTCTTGCACATTGGAGGCTTTGGAGGGCAGTGGTGGCCTAGTGGTTAGGGTATTGCCCTTGGGATCTGAAGGTCACGGGTCCAGGCACCATTGAGGTATTGAGGAAGGTTCTGTACCACTAAACTGCTCCATGGCTGCTGTTGATAGCTGCACATGTGATGGGTTACATTGCAGATGACATATAGTCACTTTTTCTCATGCTTTAGTACTGGAGGGCCAGTGTCTACCACAGTTTGGTGATCAACCTTCTCAAACACACCTGGTTCAACTCACTTGTTAATTGCCTGGTGTAGTGAATGTGTTTGAGAATGGAAACTACCAAACAATGCTGGACACTGGCCCTCCAAGACTTTGTGTTTGTGACCCAGGTCCACCTACTCTACTATACCATTGCCTAACCAGCTCGAACTGCATTCTTCTTTAACACTAGACATGCCAAACGCTGCAAAATTACTCATAAAATCACTCAAACTCATTAACCACCCACAATCCCACCCACTCCTCCTGCCCCATTAAGACAATGTAATGCAAAACATGCTCAGCTGAAGTGTGAAGTGTGTTGTCCAAGCATTTGAGCCTCCGTTTTTGTTTAATGTTTAATATAATAAATATATACATTGTTTTTGCTCAATGCCAATTTTGGCTCTTAACCATTTTATTATTTAAGCAGCTAACCAGTCCACACAGTGCATTTACAGGGCTTTCTTACGCGGGACGGATAATAAACAAACGCAGATGGATGCGGAGGTAGGAAACATAGATAGTCGGTCCAGTTTCACATCAAAATCTGGTTGTCCCTGCCAAAAGATTAAGACTAGGGTTATGCTCGGTTTCTTTAACAGGACAATCATAATAACAGGGTAATAATAATAATTCAAAGCATTTTTCGAATTACACATAGAAAATGGATTTAATTAACACATTATCAATCTTCTGCCATGGCCATCCAAGTCATTGGCAAGCCCACTGAAACCAAATGAGCAATCTGACAGTTAAATATTGGCAAAATGGCCATAGCAGCACACATTCTACGGTTTCAAAGCGGTGTAAAACTCACTACACCACGCCTATCCTAGCACACGGATAGCCTGGCCAACATCCTCTGGCCTTGACACGAACTCCCTCAAACATCAATTTTCTGATAGGATCGTTTCTGCAGCCACATTGGCAGCTGAGAAAAATACAGGGGCTGCTTCTTCTCGGTTTGATAGAAAATGACGATAGTAAAAATGGTTGGTCGGGGGACGAGGGTGGGAGAAAGGCCTGTAAAACCTCCAGCAACTGTGCTTGTAAGACAGCCTCTCACCAATAACTGATGGATTTACTGTGGGCGTTTACATGGTTTCACAAGAGGCCATTGTCTGGCCACTCTTGAAGGGGAACATCTCATTGCAGGGGTTGTAAATAACTGGTTTCTCAATATTTTCTCTTCAAGACGGCCTCACATGGACCTACTGTAATTGGCACCACAAAACACTGCAGCTTTTTTTTTTCTCAAGGGAGCTCAATTGAAGCGTCTTTCAAACTGTCGTCTGAATGAGCCATCTCTTCTGCAAATGCGGCATATCTCTGTCACGTTCTTCTACACAATTACACAGCAGGAGGACTCTTGCCCCTTTCTCTGGCTCTGAAGAGCCAAGCTGCAGCATGGCAATGAAAAATGTACCTAATTAAAATGTGTTGATTAACTGTGCCTGAACATTTGCGTGGATGGTTAGAGCTTTATTAGAAACCGAGCCCCCCCTCCCTGCAAAGGCTATCATCTATTTCCATTACAGTCATTAGCAATGGCTTCATCTAGTGGGACTGTCAGATACCTTCTATTGCCATTCAGTGATGTTTTGCTCTGGTTACATCGGGGAGGGGTTGCTGAGTGGGCTTCACGTGTTACATTCAAGATGGCACCACAAGGGCACTGTCAGATGACCTCGTACTTTGATAATGATGTGCCATTTCATCACACATTTGCAAGCAACATTTGTAGGCAATCAGGGACCCTCAACCCATCATTGTAAATGAGTTTGCATCCACTTTACTGTGAGTATGTGAACAAACAAGAGATTCACTAACAAATTAATACAGCAGTTGGTGTAAAATGAAGCTCCGAGGTACAAAATGACACAATCTGGGTGTTTTTTTTTTTTGTCCTATGTGTGATCTATGAGAAAAAGCAGCAAAACAAAAATAAACCCAAGATTCTAAAAGAGTCACAGGCAACAATAGTATCTGTAAAAGTAATTAAAGTGTTTGAAAAGTTATAAGTAAGATAAATAAATGAGAACTGAAGCATGCAGTTTAGAAAGTTACTGAAGTTAGCATTAGAAACTGATGCTCAGCACTGTGTGGGTAGATGATTGACAGACCCAATAGGTTAATGGAGTCACAGAATCAACCCTTGAACAGTTGACTTCCCATCACTATCTTAGTACCAAATGCGCCATCTGAAAGACAGTTTCATCTATGTTACACAGAGGTGAAACTGTTAGCATTAACCTAATAGCATTGCACATGAATAATGTAGATCAGTGGGCCCCAACCACCGGGCTGCAAAGCATTTCGAACCGGGCCGAATCGAAAGGTTGAATAGAAAAATTCAACCTTTTTTTTAAAAAAAAAATCTCAATCCGTAACCTCTAAGTATGTTAGAGACTCAATTTTGCCGGTATTCTGGATGAAAGTCATGGCAGAAAACCAGGAGATCACCACAACAGCACTGAAAACTTATTCTGAAAGTAACATTTACATGTTACCATAGCAACCAGAGCATGTGAGGGGCAGAGGAGGACGTTACTCTGATCGTTGTTGGCGCATTTCAGGAAGACGCTGCTGAAAAAGTTACATAATTACACAGTGGATTCACGCTTATTATTATATTTACAAAATACTTATTTTATTTTGTTGTTTTTATCCGCGACACTTTAAATGCCGGTCCGCGAAAATATTGTCTGATATTAAACCGGCCAGTGGTGCGAAAAAGTTTGGGGGCTGCTGTTCTAGATGTCTAGATAGATATTTTTTTCACAAACTTTCAAGCATGACTGTATACTTCCCTGCTGCAATTATATATATTGTAAAGTAAGTTTTTTTTATTTTTTTTTATTTTTTTACACGTACACTCAGGAGTGGGGTGACCATCACAACTGCTGCTGACACTGCTACCATTTGCACTACTTCATGTTTTATCTTATTTAAAATGTTTTATTTAATTGATAGAGAAACAGCATTTCGATTCTCCTGTTGTCCTGAATTGACTGTAAAAATTGTTGAAATCTTGACTATATTTATACATATTATTAACAAACACAACTTCTTTATAAGTCAGTCGCAATTGTATGATTTTTCCAATGACAAAACCGAGGATCATCAGCATCATTGCAGAGTGGCTCCATAAAAGATGGAAAAGCAAACAACCCTCACACCTCTGGAGACGGCCACGTTTTGATGACACACTCTGTTTTTTTTAAGTGCACTTGCATCTGTCCATTCTCTTTTCGGGAAGGCTTTTCGAGGGATCCTTGGCATGTTAAATAATAAACGAAAAGTAGAGAGGAGAGAGAGCAAGTGCTGGGGTAAGAGGGAGTGCGCTGGGTTTAGCCAGGCGTTTAGTGGCTGTTTTCACCCTCAGTTTAACGCAGGCAATGGGCCACAGCTGAGTGCCCGGCTGACGGACGTCGGAAGTGTGCTTAATTCACTGGCTGGCTGTCTCAACATGAAATATAACGCCCTCTCCTGACATTTCATCTCCTTATACTTTGCCCAAGGACCTCAGGCGCCTATCGCCGTTTGGTCAGCCAATAACCAGAGGCGCGATAACCTCTTAGCAGAAAAGGAGAGGCCACAGAGCCATGACAGCAGATCATACGCGGTTAAAAATCGCTGTAATTTCTGCTGTAATATACCACGTTCTCAGCCGTGTGATGCTGTAGGGGTGAGATAAGTGTAAAATCGATACTGTATTAATGCTCCAATTACACTGAGAGTAAACGCATTATGAGCAAGTGGAACGTTGTGAACAGTCTTGCTTTCCACAGTTCCAAGTTGAGAGTCACCTTGAGAATACAGTTTTTCGCGACTCGCATACACATACAGTCTTTGTTTTAAAGCCTTTCTGTTTGCAACAATCACTTTTCTGTGTTGTCACCGTCAGAGTAAATAATCTGAGGCATTATATGTTTTATTGAGCATTTAAGACTGGCACTATATCATCATAATATTGGCCAGCTGCGATAATGACACTTACCAATGACAGTGCTAATGACAATACTAATGATGTTTCCAATAGCCAGTGGGCCTTGGCATTTTATGCCCATGACAAGGTGACATGGAATCTTCATGGGAGTCCCTCCCATGAAACGCATATAATGGTAATGGGTTTGCAATTGAATATAATGAGTTTGAGTAATGCAGGCTTTGTGTGGATGTCACAGAATCTATCATGAGTCCCAACTGGTTCAATGGCTTTAGACTTCACAGCAGAAACATCCTTCATATGACCACTGCTGTGCCCTTGACCCAAGTTTACTCCATGATGCAGTGCTTTCTCTAACTATTTGGCATTTGTACTTAAGATGGGCTCCCCTATGTAAAAAGGGTGTTGAGATAAGAGTGAATGTTCTTCTGATGTTCTTTCGAAAATAGGTGGAAGTACATTCATCAATTAGGCCAAGATGTTACCGTTTCCTTGCTAATATGGTCAGGGTTGGAGGCCTTCAGAGCAGCACCTTGAACAGTGGCCTGAACATTCAGTTAGAACCCTGCAGCAACTACATATTTCCACTGAATATCTGATGTAAGCTGCATGACCAGGTTAAATTGGCTGCTGAGGAAAGTGACAGAACATCTGAGGTGTTGCTTGCAGAAACCACACAAGGCGACAAAGGGAAATTCACACAAATATCATCCCCAACCTCATGCCCAAATACTGGAGAGAGTTGGAATTCATTTTTGGCTCTGAGATGGGCTGGTCCTCCCTATCGGGAGACAATTACCAGAGCGCCTCAAAAAGCCGGCTTTGGGCGAGATTAGCTCCACTTCTGGGAAGGTGATGAAAGCGAAAGCCTCGCCCTTGGGTTGGCTCTTCCCTCGGGTGTGTGGTGGCTGAAATGTGCGAAAGCGAGTGGGGAAGGATGGAGGGCCTGTGGCTCTAATGTTCCCTGGCATCCCAATGCCTTTGGCCCCAGACGTGCTGTCAGCTCAGACCCTTTGGGTTCTGCAGCAGCAGCAGCAATAGAAGGAAAAAAAAACAGTTCTTTAGATCCAACCGAGCTGCACAGATGTCCTCCTCTGTGTCACGGCAGCTAGCGGATCCTGCTAACGAGGCTAACGAGGGGACGCCTCCGGGCCAGACAGGCTCCCTGGTGTTTGCTCGGCAAATTTAGCAGGGATTTGGGCCTTCCTGAGAGCCCACATGTATCCAGGGCCCCAGAGGCAGCACAAGACCATTTTAAAAGGCGTTAACTACAGAATTGATGCTACGCCAAAGGACAATTTGATTTCAAGACCAGTCTTGGGGAATAAAGGAACATACAAAGTATATCAGAGTATATATTTGAAACATAAGGAAAAAATGATGGAAATGATGATCACATTGGGGCAATTATTATAGTGTTATACTTGGTTGTACACTATGAAAATGTGTCACCATTATCATGATATACTGCAGTAATAATTGTTATTAGTACAACTAGAAAACAGAACAAGTGCATCATTAAAAAGGTTAATAATTGACCGTTTGTTTGTAGTTGCTGCATATGCCAGATGCTGCCTGGATGCCAGACCATAATGCCAAATTATTTTAAGAGAATTCTACAGTACTTTTTTTCATATGGTCCTTTCTTTTAAAATCTCATATTCCTGCAAATTCAAATTTATAAAATTACACCCCTTGTTGAAAGAGAACTTTTCAATATACAGTATGTAACAAATAATTCAAAACGTTTTAATGTGAAATGCTCCGTTCTAGAGAAATCAAGTCAGAATTGTTTCCAGCAATGGGAAAGGGACGTTTAAAGTGGTTAATGCCTCTACAACCTCTTCTTATGAAGACCAATTTTTGGTCAATTGTACATTGTACACTTGTATGATTGTAGCTCCACTTGGCTGATACCGAATAAGAGGTTTTTGTTCCTAAGTGGACCCTTTCAGCTAGCACCCCCTGATGTGAGATACCCACAAAGGCCTTTTGGACAAAAAATGGTTGTTTTGGGCAAATATGATTGGTCAGTTGGCTTCTAAGAGGGGCATGATCATCTTTTATTAAAACTTCTCTTTTTAGAAGCACCAGCTTGTGAGTCATGTCACTGCAAAAGTCTTGGGCTTCACTAGCCAATATCTTTTGAAATAAATATTCAAACATCACGAAATTTGACACACTCCATCACTACCATATTATTTCACTGCATGCCAAGTTTTGTTCAGTTTTATCAATATGGAGTGCTGATATTGACACATCTCTAAAACCATTTAAAATGCACGTCTAGTTTTTCAATCATTTAATGGCAGGAATGTATGTGCAGAATGTTGTCATTTGAAAAATTTGTCCTTTTCAGATTTTAACATTATTTGACCATTATCTACCTATTATAAATTTGAGTAGTTAATGAAACGGATATATTTGTGTTGTGGACGTAGCGACCCCGTTTCCTTTCACCACCATTGTAAAAAAAATCCAAGTCAGTAAGTTTTTCAATGGTGCACCATTTAAAAAATACTCTGCGTGACCTTTTAACAACTGAACTGGTCAGAAAATTTAGTAGTTTAACTGAAATATGATGCAACTGTATTATTGTTGCATTCTTCTTTCTTCCAGCCTTGTCAGAAATAAATCTTGCGTATTGTGACAGTGAGTCTTCAAGCACCATGATGTTATGTTTTTGTCACTTTTATTAATGCTCAGTCAGTATGCACTAGAAGTGACTAGCAGCTGTCAAAACACATTGCTGAGATGTTCCTTTAGTCCAGTGATTAAACCTTTCCATTATCCTTTAATATAATGTCAGGCTATATTCTGTATTACTGTATGATCATTCTAGACCTCTTCAGTTTTACTGGAGCTAATTATGGCCAGTATTTCAGTGCAATTCTATATCCTAAATGGCCACTTTATCAGAAACTCCTCAATTTTAGCTTCACCTTGATGACTTGGTCCATCAATGGAGGCGTGGTTTATCCCAGCCATCTTCTAGTTGTTCATTAGCAGTCAGATCCTGAACACAGAGCCTCTCTTCACTGGATTCTTTTTAGCCACAGTCCTATGCCTGATACATGCATACCAGCACTACCATGCCACTGCAATGTCACTGCTGAGGACCTGTTTGCACTTGCTGTTAGAATGCATCCTGTATCTATTTAAAAGACAAATGGAACCTTGTATAATCACGTTCCAGTCTTGAGGCCATCAAGCAACCATTGGCTATATGTGGCTATACTATATATACAATATAGATATGATAGTACAACACAAATGTGACCACTGTATTACCCATCACACTTTTACATGTTTAGCAGAGAGCAGCTTTAACAGTGGTTCTTAACCTGGGTTCGATTGAACCCTAGGGGTTCAGTGAGTCGGTCTCAGGTGTGCATGTATTTTTATCATGTAAATTCGTGATGACACGCCCCACTTGGCCATCACTGGCTGCAGATGATCA